>PYHX02000495.1:39211084-39241376 GCA_004302925.2 Cochliomyia hominivorax | reverse complement strand
CGTAATTATAATGAGTGGAAAAACAGCATTTCTTCTTATTAAATTGTATACCCAATAATATCATTCATTATGCTTCAACTATTAGAAATAAGGAATCTACAAATCTCTACTATTCCCCCGATTTAATTTAGTGAATTTAGTTTTGCTAAAAATATATATAAGTTTGTCATTCCGTTTGTAATTTTCACAAAATTCGCCTTAGACCCCCTTAAGTATCGGTATGAAAAAAGAAATTGATTGAGCTATATCCGTCAGTCCTTCTGTCCGTCCGTGTGTCAGTTGAAATCAAGTTTATGAAGTCGACCTTTAGTTAACATATATGACATGTATATTAAACAATTGGAATTGCTTTCGAGAATTTTGCTATTGTTAAGAAATGACTCTGATATTAGCAAAAACTGAAGGTACCTCAAACTTTTTTCAGTTTTTTTATATTTTGAATAATCCACAAGAGTTAAGGACTTACTTTTTTCACAGATAAATTACAATAAATTTCGGGGATTTATGCGCTGAAGGCATGAAATGAATCGGTCCATTAATTTCCTGAGTTATATTTTCCTATATTTTGAACCCTCTATGAGACCTATTGGTTATGGCACTGATTGATTACATTTTTTTCCCGAATTAATCTTATTCATTTTTCAAAATCGGTTCATAAACCACCGAGATATAGTCAATTATTTTTTAATAATTTAGTCCCATGTGGTTGTTGTTTATAACTTTAGGAAAACAATAACAACGTTTAATATAATATTTTTGATAAATTTAATTGTTTTACTAATGTGTCAGAAGTTTATTTGTGGATTTTTTTAATTAAAGACATTAAACTCGATTGGGTCATTAGTTTCCGAGATATGGGCGAAAACTTATTCTGACGCTTCTGGGATAGCTACGGATCTAGTTATCATGCTGAAAAATTACTAATTTTTCCTCGAATTTTGTTTTTTATTAAATTTTCAAATCGGTTCATTAAATAGCCGAGATATTAGCAATTCTTTATTTTCCTTGTGTTGTTGTTGGATATAATATTGAAAACAACAACAATGTAAGGCAAAGTAATGTTTTCGACGTTTTGAGCGTGCTATTTAAGCTGGAGCTATGAAACTAGCTGATGGAAAATAATTAGAAGAATTTTTGAGTTGAAAACATCACAGTAATCGGTCCATTAGTTTCCGATTTATAGGCAAAAATGCACTTCCCGATATTTTGAGTCTCCTTTGGGACATATGAACAAAATTTGATGCAGAAAAATATTTTATATTTGCATTAGTAGTGAAAGCGTAAACTATTCGTCAATAAAATTTGCAAGCAATTAAGTGCTTCAGTGCATAAAAAGACTATAATTTTCTTCTTCTTATACAAGTGATTATTTTTAAAACAAGGACTTTATGTTAAAGATTAATTCCGCTGATTAACAAAAAAAAAAAAATCCATATAAGCGAGGTGAAGAGTATAGAAAATTCGGCACAGCCGAATTTGACACTTTAACTTGTTTTTTTCTTTAATTTCCCGCTTAAAAATTCCTTTTTATTTTTTAAATTAACGAAATAAAAGAGACATTTGATTTGTTGCTATTTTTTTTCTAATTAAATAAAATATTTTTATTGCAAAATCTGACTGAGATCAAAACAAAAGGAATACAAAAGAAAGATTTAAAATTTCCATTCTTTTGACTCCTCCTAAAGCAAAAATTGTAATAAAAAATTGACAAAAATATAATAAAATAAAGAACTTAAAAATAATAAAACAATTGTTGAAAAAGGAAAACAGCATTTGGGTCAAAGTCAAATTTGTGTGTTTAATTTAATAGAAAGATAGAAAAATATTCATATATAATATAAATATGTTATATGTATGTGATTTTGTGACAGTGTATGTTAGATTGTAGTTGTATGATGACATAGAATTTGCAATTGAATAAAATAAAAAATAAATAATGAAAGAATTAAAGAATGAACAAATCTAAAACAAAATATTTAGAATATTTAATGACAATAATGAGGAAAAGAATAGAGGGGATTTAAAAAAGGGCTACTAATTCGGAAGATTTTAGAAATTAATTGAGGGATTATTTTAATGGTCTTTCGAACTAGTTCAACTTCAACTTTTTATAACATGAACAAGATAAAAAAATTAATCATTCACAATAGAGCTTAAAAAAACACTCTCTTTAAAATCGATGAGGGAATTTAAAAAAGGGCTAATAATTCAGGAGATTTTAGAAATTAATTGAAGGATTATTTTAATAGTCTTTCGCACCAGTTCAACTTTCAAAGAATATGACATAATAATTATCATTCACAATAGAGCTTAAAAAACACTCTCTTAAAACACAATAAAGGAATTTCAAAAAGGCTACTAATTCAGGAGATTTTTTAAATTAATTGAGGGATTATTTCTTTCGCACCAGTTCAACTTTCAAGAACATGA
Source organism: Cochliomyia hominivorax (assembly GCA_004302925.2). Lineage (NCBI taxonomy): Eukaryota > Metazoa > Arthropoda > Insecta > Diptera > Calliphoridae > Cochliomyia > Cochliomyia hominivorax. Next base: position 39,238,946 of record PYHX02000495.1, on the reverse strand, counting down.
CATAATAATTATCATTCACAATAGAACTAGGAATGAGCGATAATTTCACGGTTCTGATTAAATCACTGTGATTGGTAAATCTCTGTTAACTACAGTGACTGGAAATTATGACAATAACAGTTACTAATAATGTCGTTCTTTGCCCGTTTATCTTCGCATACTCAAATGTATTCATAATTATGAGTACAGTTGTGTAAAAATAGATAAAATGTGATAAATTTGGATTTTATTTTGAGCCAGTAAAATTACTTAAAAATTGAGTAATGAGCATAAATTCTAAACGCTTGTTTTTATTATTTGTACTGGTAAAACATTTCGTAATTCATCCAGAATTAAAGTAATTCATTTCCTACAGTGTGTACAGTATGAACTCTAATAGAGATTCCCATTTGCAAAGAAAACAATGTCGCCTAATGAACTCTTTTAATTTTCCGAGTTCTTTTTTTTAATGTAAAAAAACATCCTTATGTTTTCATTTTGCGATCACTGTCACAGTTTAAAGGAGCTGTGATTCAAGAATCATTATTACTGGTAACGATGTTATTAAAAAATCACGTTATGCTCATCTCATCTCATCATCAAATTGTAGAGAAAAGGAATAGCGATTGAAAGCAAGTGTCGAAGGACCTTATTCACTTGTCAGACGAAATGGACTCCTCTATTTGAGATTTTTTTTGTCATATTTTGAAAAATTTAGTTACATTTTTTATTGTGAATTAACACATCTTTTTCGATATCGTATTCACAATATTTAAATTCACATACACATTTATTATTTTACACATTCATACATACACATTTTTGGCAGTCATAATTAAATAAAGGATAAACTTTCCAAAAAAAATGTACGAAACAAAATGTAAAAGTAAAATTCTACAAAAGCGACGTGAAAAGTTTTTGGGTTTAAACCAAAACAAACACGAGATCTATAATTCGAATTTAACTTAATTGAAAGAAAATGTTGTAAACCAGATTAACAACTTTATAAAACCCATGTACCGGAAATTAGAAATAAGACAAGGCTAAACGATCGACTTAAAGACCATTGAACAGGATTTAAGAAAAGTCGGAAGTATTAATATTAGAGTATTCGATAGATGGACCTTTAAAACTCATGTGATTGTCAAGATCGGTTAATAGACTAAAGCGGATGCTATTGGGGTTGGAAAACTATCTAAAATGTCGATGAACTTAATCGATAGATACCAGATACCATGTAGATCGAATATAAACATGAAAAGGTTAAATTCCATCTATAGAAGTATCTTACGGGTCTTTGAGGATTTAGTAACTACTAATTCAGGGGGGGGGGGGGTTATTACGACTTACCAACTGTTCAACGTGTTTGGTATTAGAGGATGTGGAATATGTAGTGTTCAAATGCACTAGATTCGAGGATTTTAATATATGAAATGGAGACCTGGGAAAATAGTAAAGAGTAAGAATGGAATCTGACTACACCTCGCGGTGAACGTAATTGGTAATCAGCCCAACAAAATATTACCTAACGGCAGGGCCGTAGGGTATATGTGGTGTTGACGGATTGAAGTGCTTTTAGTCAATAAGAATCGGACATATCCATCTTGGTACCTTTCAAAATCAAGTGTTTAATCGATAGAAGTAAATCGATACAATTTAGATAAACGAAATATTAGATAGTGTAATCGAAAAACTAGACTTTAGTGTAGTCAATAGACTAGACTGTACAGTAGTCAGTAGACTAAATAAAACATGTGTTTAGTACAGTCGATAGAATAGACTTTATTGTAGTCGATAGTAAGACTTTAATGAAGACGTTACACTAAACCTTAATGTAGTCGATAGATTTTAGTGTAGTAGATAGACTAGACTATAGTCTAGTCGATAGAATAGACCTTTGAATTGTTGATAGACTAGACTTTAGTATAATCGTGGACTGGACTATCAACTACATTAAAGTCGATAGTCATGAGTTAGTGTAGTCAATAGACTAGTCTTAAGTGTAATCGATAGACTAGACTTTAGTGTAGACATTAGACTGGACTTAAGAATTTTTAATTAACTAGATATTAAAATAGTCTATGAATTAGACTCTAGATTAGTTCATAGAGTATATTTTTAAATAATCAATTAACTCGTCTTTTGACTATTAAATAGACTACACTTTAAGACTTCAATAGAATAATCTTCATAATAGTCGATAAACTAGACTTTTAAATAGACAAGACACTAGATTCTAGATAGTCAATAGACTTAGAAAAGACTGCAGACAAGTTGATATACAAGAATTAAGATAAATCGATCAACTAGACTTGCGAATTAATTAAAAATTATATTAAAATATTTTTCTCGTGCCTAAAACTTCTCAGTCCAACCACTCGCTCTTGCAATAAAATTTACAAACGACAAAATTAAGATAAACAATGAACAAAAAGAGAAAAACACACATTTACTCTCACTTATGGAAAAGCAAAAAAATGTTCATTATAATTAAGTTTTGACTGAAAGTACTGTTAAACGAATTTACAATACAAATGCAACAAAAAATGAAAGAAAGAAAAGAAAGAACAACAATACAAAAACAAAAGTGAAAAATAGAAACTTAACTGAAATGTCAACATGAAAAATACTCAAAACAAATACAAGAAACGAATGAATACAAACAACATAAATTAATAATTTTTCCTCTTTATGCAGGCAGGCACCTCGCACTGAATTTATCTTCTCTCCTCAATGCAAGACAATTATAAATTTCGCTTTTGTCGGCCTGTTCACTGGGAATATTTATATAGAAGAAATGGGATTAATAAAAGGCGATAAACATTATTTAATACCGACAGTTCTGGATAAAATGTTAGGAATATATTCGGCTTTAATTAGATTTTAAGTATATTGTTGACATGTGTCAAATGAGTTATAATTTGACATGGAGAGAGATCGAAAAAATTCTTAACATACAATTGGTTAACATTTTGCATGCAATTTGCTCAAACAGGTAGTCCATTTCTGTTTAAATTTACCACAATTCTGGACACCTTTTTTGTGCTCTTAAATTCTTGTTTAACAAGCGAATAATATCTCTTCACTGATATTGGCTCGGGGCGGTTTGGAGGATTTGCCTCTCTTGCTACAAATTAACACGTTATTGTTCTTGTTTGACATAGTGACAGGGTGCCAAATCAAGCCCAAAATAAGTGGACACATCATAAAGTCTTATTGATGGAATCAGCCTTTTTTGTAAACATTGATGTAATTTATAGAGCCCGTTGTAACGATTGATTGTCTTCTTTAGCCGCAACTGCATAATGCTTGCCATAGCAAGAACTTTTTGGGAAATTGGGTTCTAAACTTTTTTCCAACATTCTGTCGAGCATTAGCAATGTAAAATTGTTGACCAGGAAGTTGGAAAAAATTTGCCAGAACAGACGTTTCGTCATTCATTATGCACCAAGAATATTTTTAGAGATAATTTGATTTAAATTTTCGTGCTCTGTTTTTGACCTCTAACTTTTGAACCTTGTATGTTTTTAAACCTGCATTAGCTCCGACTTTCGTACTTAATAATCCAAGCACAGAGCTCATCGGGTTGTTTTCCTACCGAATGTGTTAGGAAACTTTTAAAACTGTTTTCCATTTTCTTGGCTTTAGAAACAGCATGTGGACCATTCCCTCTACCTAAACCAGGTTTTCTATCAACAAACAAGTTCTCCCGGTACTGTTTAATAACATTGGAAGCAGTTTGACGGCGGGGTTAAAAATTGAAATGAAAAACATGTGTTAAGAATATTTCCATCTCATTCCTTATGTTAAATTAAGTGATAAATTGACATGTGTCATTTTCGAGTGTCTCGATGAATTAAGATTAGTCCCGAGAAAAAATGTTCGCGTTCACGACTCATGTCAAACTAAACGATCATTTAAATTATTATATCAAAATTTCAGAATTGTTGGCAACAAAAATTGTTCGTTTCTTTCTTTTCTCTTTTCACTTCTTTATTAAGTTTTAGTCATTTTTTTATTTATTTGTCAGTTTGACTTTAACTCAAGTTAAAGTTCAAAAAATATGGATTGACTGTGTTTTCCATGTTAAAAACTAGATGAGCATGGAGAGAGCGAGCGAGCGAGCAGTTGGGGTAAAATGTAGAATTTTCCATTCTTTCATTATTATTTACTGTGAATGAAAAGGTTTTATTTTAGTTTTCTTTTATTATATTTATTTGTGTTAGTGTCAAATAAACGCCTGCAGAAGGAAGAAAAAGTATGAATGAAGGACCTTGAATATTAGCATTTACTTAGTGTTTTTTTTTTAAAGGGCAGAGAATCTTAATGACATTTTTCTCTTTTCCACTTTTATTCACTTTTTTTGGTTTAAAAAATAATTTAATAAAATTTAAAAAATACGAAAGGAAAAAGAGGAAATGAGAAAAAGAAGTTTTCCAATTTTTAAATCGCTTTTAATTAGTGTTAGAATAAAATTTGAGGGGGATTATTTTGGTTGTATTTCAGAGTATTATAACTCAGGACTCAGTCGTAAAGCAGCTTTGGGTGGGTAAACAGCTATCGCGTTATCGTCGTTATGTTGAAGAGTCGCAAAGGGGTATTCCGGGGTTTCACGTATTTACCACATGCACTCATTTTTAATTGGAAGGAATACTACTGATGAAGGCCCTAAAAACATTTATTTTAACCAAGATTCAAGAAACCTCCTGTTAAGCGTACGTCCTAAAACTTTAGTGTAGTCTATAGACTAGACTTTTGTTTCGTCTTGGAATCTCTGCCTTATTGTTATTTATTTCTCATTTGTTTTGAAAAGTATTTTATTAAATTAGTTTAAAAGTGTTTTTTTCCCGTTATAAATGTTCGAAGAAAGAAAAAGTAACAATAAAAATAATTTTGCTTTCAAATTGGACTTGTTTTATGTTTTTAATAAATAATAAATAGAAGATAAATTTATTATTTGATGCCAAAATATTAAAAAAAAAGAATAATTTTTCATAAGAAAATGTTTAATATTTTAGCAAATTTTTTATAAAATAAAAAAGTTTTATATGAAAATAAATTATAAAAACATGAATTTCAGAAAAAAAAACTAAAATATTTTTAGAAACTTTTTATGTAATAAAAAATATATAAATAAATAGTTTTATAATCGTATTATTTAACTTTTTATAGAAAGATTTAAATGTAAAAATAAAATAAATCATAATAAAATGATTTTTCTTTTTTATTATTTTGAAAACAATTTTAATTGAATTTATTAAGTTTTATTGGTTTAAATAATTTAATTTTAATTCGATTATTTTTTTATTTTTTTAGAAATTTATGAATTTTGTTTTATAGTTTTAAATTGTTAAATCTCAGAATCGAGTGATAATTGCATAAATGACAGTAATTTGTTTGTTAAAGAAATACGTATGAGAAATATAGAGAGATAAATAGAAATCAGGTATTCCATCTCTACTTAGAGATGCCTTTTTGGGCACTTCAATTCTCTTTTAACAAGAGAGGTTTTAGATCCGGCGAGTTTGGTAGATTTGCCTCTCTTACAGTATTGTTTTTGAACCACTCAAGTGATTGCTTAAAATAGTGACAGGACCAAAAATAAATGAACACATTATGAAGTCTTGTGAATAAAGCAGCTGTTTTTGCAAACATTCCTTGATGTAAATATCGGTATTTATAGAGCCCGTTAGCGCAATTTCATATAGCTTGTCGTACCAAGAACTTTTTGGGGTATTTTGACTGCATTTGGTTCCTAAGAAAACAATTTTGGGCCAGAAATTTGCCAGTATATACGATTTTAGAAAACTTGACTTTAATTTCCGTGCTCTGTATTCAGTCTCTTATTTTAGCAGTGATCCTTTCAGAAACTTGTTGAGTCTTGGATGTTTTTAAATCTGGATTAACTTTAACTTTTTGTGCCAAATAGACCGAGCTATACGGGCTGCTTTACTACCGGATGTTTTTTTTTATTTTGGCTTTGGAAACATCATGTGCAACATTCATTCCACCTGAAACAGGTTTTCTATCAACAGACAAGTCTCACGACAGATCTTTTTAATTCTGGGTCAACTGTTTGTTTTGTTGCAAATATTTAATAATTTTAGTTCGCACTCTTTTTCCGGTCACTAATTTTAAGCAGATAAATAATTTAATTCATTTGTTTGACATTAAACATAATGAATGACATGTTTTTCAAACGTAACTTGATTATACAAAATTCAAATAATAATCGGTTAAAGTTTTTATAAAAATGTGTGTTAAGAATTTTTCGATCTCACTACTTAATTCGATTATTATTAAATCGATTTGTTAAATATTAAAATCTAGTTATAATAAAATAAATGATATTAATTTTTTGTTTAAACAAATACGTATGATTAATATTGAAATAATTATAAATCATACGACTGAGTTATCACTGTCACACAGTGTTGCCAAAATGGTTATTTTTGGAAATAATTCTGCAACTTTGTAACAAACGAAATATTTTTTAACGAACTTTCGCATGATTATTCTTGATGAGTTTTTCCAATTGATTTGGCTGCCCCGGGATGACCTAAAAACACATATTTATCCATAACGTAGGGCTTTAAAAATACTCCAATTTTTTCATTCCGAAATACCCAATATTCCAATCAGAAGAAAAACTTGTTTAAAAAATTCAATTTTTTCAAGTAAGTTGTTCACCCTACCGTTATAAGAAGTACGGCCCACTATAGGTTTCTTGAAAATGTTCGATAGGACTAGTGGCGGAGAAGAATTAAGTTATTTTTATGAAATTTGAATACAATATGGGCAAAGTTGTCCTTAATGTAGGATTATAAAAGATTCCCACTTTCTTATGCCAAAATACCCAAAATTCCAATACGAATTAACTTTTTCCTGTAAATAGCGCCCGCTGTCGTTATAAGAATTTCGCCCCAAAATTTTCTTTTTCTCCGCCAAAAAAAACTAAAGAAACATTTTTGAAAAATAACCGAATTTCCGATAAGACCAGTAGGGATAATATGGACTTAAATTCTAGAAGAAAGAACCACAATCGTTTCTTGTAAATCTCTTATATGGAAAATTTTATGAATGACCCTCGTATAAATATTATCATACTAATATTTTATGAAATTTGTGCGTTTAAAAGGAATCTTTTAAAAAGGTTATATGAAAGCTGGAAAAAATTTTGGACCGACCCTCGTATAATTCCTCACATTGCTTTTTTGCTTATATTTATTTGAAATTGATGAAATATTATTATTAAGTCAAGTATTTATGACATTTATACGTTTCAAAGTAATATTTCGAATGGGTTGTATAAGACCTATGAAAAATAATGGATCGATCCCCGCATAATTTAGCACATAATTATAAAATACCATAAGACTTATCTTCGCAAAATTTAGTAAAAATCGTTTTATATTTATGAATTTCAAGGGCCAAAAATCCCATTCCGGGAGGACATTTCTATGGGGACTATAAGAAATAATGGACCAATCAATGGAAATTTCTATAGACATCGTCTTTGGTATCTTTTAAAACTGCAACCTGTGCGTTGCGAACAAGCGTTACATGGACAGCTAGACGGACAAGATCCACTTTCCGCTTAAATCACTACTGATGCAATTTTGAACCATTAACGTTTTTGTAGTGCTTTCTGTGATTTTGTTTCAACAGGTAGTCCATCTCCCTTTTTAATCTACCACAATTTTGGTCACCATTTTATTCAATTCTTCTTTTGAAAAGAGTCAAATATCTCTCCAACTGCTCCCAGCAGTTTGGAAGATTCTCTGGGTGCAAATACTACATTATTGTTCTTGTACAGCTTAAGGCCTTGTTTACCATAGTAGGAGAACGCTATGTTAGGTCCTAAACTTTACTTCAACATTACCTCGAATAGCAGCAACATAAAATGTTTAACCAGAAAGTTGCGAAATATCGTCCGAACATACATTTCATCATCCATTATGCAGCAAGAACTACTTAACTACAATTTTCCATGCTCCGTTTTTGGGCTCTGAGTTTTTCACAGCATTTTTTGAGAATTTTCTATGTTTTTAAAACTGCATTAGCTTTAACTCTTTCTTTCAAATAGGCCGAGGACTAAGCTAACCGAACTGTTTTCCTACCAGATGTGTGAAAAAATTTTCTCGATTTTTAGCTTTAGAAACATCATGTGAACGATTCCTTCAACCTAAACCAGGTTTTCTTTCAACGGACAATTTCTCCTGGTGCTGTTTAAAAACATTGGAAAAAGTTTGATGGAAGACCTTTAAATGCTTGACCAACTTTTTGTAGGACCAAGTAGGATTTTGTTGAAATTATTTAATAATTTTAGCAAGCACTTTTTGCAGGTAACTCACTTTAATACTTGGACTCAAAGTTTTAATGATAAACATATGTTGATACTTTCGATCTCACTCCTTATTTATTCCACTAAAATTAATAGTGATTCTTCCTTTTTGGAAGTATAAACTTAACATAACCTCATTCTGCTCCCCTTTTTTTCCATTTTAATATTTTCCTCTTAAATCTTTTTCAAGTGATAAAAAACACACACACATCATGTCACTGGAATATTTAGTGATAAAACATGAAAAATAAGTAAAAATCATGACATTAGAGATGTGAAAATGAAGATTAAATGGAACAACAAAAGAAATCAAAAGTTAACCTTAAAATCGTTTGTGTGTGTGTGTTTTTTGCAGTGAATTTGAAATGAATGTGAATGTTAAAGTTAAAGTTATTCCTCTGATGGTCACTCAGGTGTAAATTCAATTAAAATAACCATGACATATAAATACAAAGACAACTAAAATACATACACAGACACACACACACACACAGACATCTGCACTATCAACAAACATGTAAATAAACATACACAAATAAAACTAGGAGACCACTAAATACATATATATGAATAAATACCAATGAGTACCAATTTGGAACTTTAAAACCCCTGAAGTTCTGAGGAGACATTTGAGATCTTGTTTTATTTCTTTAATCCCCTAAAAAAGGGATCTTTGGATATTTGGAATTAAAAGAGGGTAAAATTGGTAAACTTATTTTGATTGAACGGAAATTGATATTAAAAAAATTTCAGTAAAAATATTCTGACAGATGTTTGGTACTTTTTTTAATTCGCACTATTAAAAAAATATAATTTGGTACTTTTTTTTTAAGCACCAAATGTAAATTTTTAACAACAAAATATAGAAATAAAGTTCTTATTACATTTAAATATTGACAATTGGAAATTCGCTTGCTTAGGGGCTAAAAGTTGTACCCATATATGGTACTTTTTTGGAAATATATATTTTTTTTGATATTTAAGGATAAAATTATTCAATTATTTTATGATAAAAAACCAATAAAAATCTTAAGCTCATTGAAAGAAAAGAAATTTTGGTTGGGAAAAAAAGTACCAAAAGGGGGATAGAAATGGGAAATTACAAACTATTTAAAATCATTAAAATAAATTTGCAAAAATAACTGTAAATTTGGTACATTTAACCCTATTGAATAAGCTAATAAATTTAGTTTTTGAAAGTTACGCACAAATCACAAATAGTACCAAACTCCTGTAATTACATGGTACTTTTTTTAGAGAAATTATATTTTAAGCATTTTTAGATAATTTAAATTATTTTGATCATATCCGCAACATTGACATGCAATATATATTAAAAATTTAAGCCACAGGACAAAAATAAATATTGGTACTTTATTGGTACTTTTTGTATATTTTGTAATAAATAAGTTAAATTATGAAAATTAATATATATGAATACAAAATAGTAGTTAGAGGACATTATGTCGTACTATTTAAATCTTATAAATAAAATCATGTAGGTATTGTAGGTACTTTCTTATGGTACTTTTTGAATTCTTTGTCATAAGTGACCTAATTCATGCAATAAAGTATACATAGACCCATATAGATAAGAATAAATTTGAGCCATTATGATCCTTGATTACATAGCTGCTTCCATCTCTTTTCGGAAAAGTAAATAGTTGACTGAAAAAGGCCATTTTTTTAAACAAAATTCCTCAGGTTGGGAATTTTGGGTATTTTGTGTTAACAGTGTGGGAATCTGTTTAAGAACAATTTTGTCCATATTCAGATAAAATTTCACAATAATTTAAAAATAGCTTTATTTATGAAGAATTTATTTAAGATCAAAAAAATTTTGACCGAAAAAATAAAAAAATAAAAATTTAAAATTTTAATTTTTTGAAAAATGTTGAGGGTCTATTTTTTAGTTCCTGTACTCAGTAAGATTTTGTGCTGCTGCAAAATCCAATTGGAAATCATCTTAGGAAAACGCCCATGTGCCATTTCATTAAAAACTATTCAATAGTTCCAAAGCTACCGACTCTTTCTCAAAAGTAGGCAGCACTATGATTAAATTTATATTCAGCATTAATTGAGATCTTTTTATAAAAATTATATTAACCTGATGCCATTTTATAATAAAACCGACATTTATGTTTTCTTTATCCCATAAAAAACTGAATCCCCCTAATTGCTATTGTGCATTTACGTCTTAAAGGTAAATTTTACTCCTTTTCTTCTTTCAACACGAATTCAAATAACCGAAAAAAATGTGATATTTTGCCAACAAAATTTTCAAGAAAAAAATGTAAGAAAAGCATTTATTTTATTATTGTTTTTTGTTGTCCTTTTTCCTTTATTTCTTCGTTCTTTGGTATAAAATGAGAAAAAATACAAAAAAAGGCTTAAGAGAAGATATTTAACAAAAATATGTGAACCTACGTATGTCGACAAATACTGTATAAAACTATTAAAATAAATTGATTTTAAAATTCTCTACAAATAATTCAGAAAACTTAAGCATAACATGAATCTTTAAACACCCTATAAGAAAAAATTCTTGGAAAAATTACATAAAAGTATAAACTTAGTAGGGACATGAATAATGCTAAAATATTGAATGAACTTTTTCTAAAAAAAAGTATTGAATTAATTTTGAATAAAATGAAATTGATGTCAGTTGAGGTATTCGATTTAGAGAATCTTAGAAAGGAGGACTTGAAGACGCGACTTTAGAATGTCTTAAGAAACTGTGTCGACAATGAACATTTGTCATATAAATGTATGAGAAATAGCGACATTTGACACAAAGAAGCCTCGTTTAGGTTGGATTTAGGCAAAGGATTTATTTAAAATTTCGGAATAACATGTATAAACGTATCCTGGAATCAGAACATTAAAAAATGTTCCCTTTTTTCCTTTTATATATAAATTTAATTTCCACTTCCTCTCAAATGATCACCCTGTCGTTATGAAGGGGGTCTGGGAAAGCATAGAAATAAAGTCATTATTACATTTAAAAATTGACAAAAACATTCGCTTGTTAAGGGCCTACATAAAGTATTCATATGCCGTTCATTATTCGTAAATAATTTATTGATATTTATGAATAAAATTATTCAAATATTTTATGATGAAAATCCAAATAAATGATCATCTCAAATGATCACCCTGTCGTTATAAAGGGCGTCTGGTAGAAAATATTTTTTAGGCATTTAGCTTACATAAGCCGCTACATAACTGGTATAAAATAAAGTTGATTCCAGCTTTTCGATTTGAGAATTCAATAGAAGAAATTAAATATTTTTTTTACCGATTAACTAACTTTGAATAGGTCTTTGCCTCAAGCACCTCCATTTTTACTTTACACTCATTTCCGTTTTGATTCCTCTAGAAATCAATTTAAAAATTTTTAAGTTCAAAACAAAAGGGCAATTTTTTATAGAAGTGCACTTTTTCCAAAAAGTGCACTTTTTTAAAAGTTCAAATTCAAACTTCAGATTAATAATCCATCTGTATTTTGAACTTGCTGGACCCATTTTCAATGAAATTTTCACTTAATGATCCCAATATATCTGAAAGTAATAAAGGCTATAAAAAATATCCGATAGAGCCAGGGAAAGGGGTACCGCCCATACAGAGCAAATATTGATTACCGAATATGTAAAGTACTATAAAAGCGAGAGTGCTCAAATTTGGTACTAACAATTGGACAAGTCATAAGATAGGACCGGGGGAGAGGTACCCCCTCACAAAGGTAATATTGATTTCGAATGTTTAAAAAACCATAACAGCGAGAGTTCCCAAGCAGTACCTCCTAAAGGTACTGTTTTACTTGACCAAAAATTGGACGGACAAGACTAGAAAATATCGATTTTCGAATATCTGAAGAGCTATAACAGGCGAGAGTTTTAAGTTTGAACCATTAAGCCAGGGAGAGGGGTATCCCCTATACAAAGCAAATATTGATCATCGATTACCTAAAGAACTATAACAGCGAGAGTTTTAAAATTTTACAGCAATAACGCTACTGTGAGACACCATCACTTAAAAAAATATGGGGCTGCTGGGATTAAGGGGAGGTACTCCAATACAAAGCAAATTAAAATTTGCTAATAATCTATTTAAATCGTATGATAATACAACACTAATGTTTGCTTAGGGCCAGCAACGTCCCAAAACATAATTGTTTTTGGCAAAACGAAGTTTTCTGGATCTGCTAGTAATTAATATAACTTTTTAAAGGATTCATATATTTATAAGGTTCATGTTATTCAGAATTTTAAAGAGAATCTGAGATAAAGACACAAATTACTTAAGTCTCATCATCGTTTGCCTTCCAAAGATATCATACTTTGGAAGACAAACCACTACCACAGAGTGCAGAGACCCAGCTGGTAAGGGGGTGTCTGCAATCTTTCAAATCTACTCGAATACTCAGATATAACACTTTATAGATTTTATTTAAATATCTCTAACGGTTCAAATAAGTTCTTTAACTATTGAACTTTAACTCGCCTACACTTTAACTCGCCTACACGCCCACCATCACTGTGTGAAATATCATTAAACTCGGTTTGGATGTTACACATTTATTTCCGTTTCATATGAAACTCCAGAGCTTTAATTCCCGTCAGGACATAATTTTAAATCCTGTAAAGTTTATAAATATAAAAATGAATCTGTGTTTGATTGAGAGTTATGGATAACTTAATTATTTGATCGATTTTGCTGAAATTTTTGTAGAATGATTCCAAAGTATCATGACCTATTAAAAATTCCGGTAGAATTAAGGGAGGGGGAGGTACCCCTCATATACAAAAAATATTAAGTTGCTAAATATCTAAAGAACTATTACAGGTAGAATTTTAAAGCGATTTTACATTCACCACCTTAAGGAATTGTCTTACTGGACAACATATAGGATGGATATGATGTCCCACATGCTTTACAGCAAAGAGGGACACTTAGACCACATATAAAACAATTTTTCAATTAATTTATTCTGGAAAAAAGTCTGTGAAGGGAGGGATCGGTGTGTAAAGTAACCCCATACAATGCTGATACAAAAGCTGCACATTTTCATATATCAATAAATAACGACTTTAAGAACTTTGTATGTTTGAAGCCCTCAATGGATTTATATTTTAGAGCTTGAATCTATTTTTAAACCAAATTCCAATCTTAAAGATTCCTTCCAATTTTATTATTTGAAAAAAAGCCTCCAAACTATGCCTAAATACCCACAATAGGGATCTATTGAAATTGAAAAAAATAAAAGTTGTATCTCATATAATAACAAAATATATTTAAAATAAAATGAACAAATTCGTCGTAAAAAGGAAACGAATTGTTTTCTGCAACAGACATAAAAATGAGAAACCACAGGAGGATTCTTTACTTGTTTGTCCTTTTTTTTGTTAAATGCAGCATATCACATGTATTTTTCTATCCACTTTTAACAGTTTTCCTCTTTCCTTATTTTTTGTTGTGTTCAATTGATGCTCGTTTTGTGTGACTTGAACTTTGTATGAAATAAAATTCCACCAACAAAATACAACAACAACAACAACAAAAGAAGGAAAAATAGCCGTAAAGCTTTAAAATAACGAGGCGATACAAAATGCTCTTCTCTTTATTCGCCTCAAACGATATGTTTGGTTAAAACTCTTATAGAAAAGTACAACAAATAACCAGAAACGTATTGACTAAATTGCATACACATGGTGTCCTTTTCCTCTCTCTCTCCTTTTTTTGGCAAAAAAACAAGGTTTTTGTCAAGCTTGTTAAGAGTGAAAAAAATATTAAATGAAATAAAATCGAAAAAGGGTGCAAACATCAATTGATGGAATATATAGAAAATTCAAATACCAACAGTTCGGAAAGGGACCCATGGCTTTTGTTATAGACCAATTTGGATTCAATAGGTTATTTTACTGTAAGTAAAGTATTGCAGAAAGAAGTTAGTGGAAACTTATGTTTTTGATATCCAAAGTTTGCAAACTGTTGGTTATGTAATGGTGTCTTGTTCCTTGTTTCCCCTCCAGCCATGCAAACCATTCACTTCCATTTTTCTTTTTCCTTTTTTCATTCACTGAATCATGTCAAGTGAGAAAAAAAATATGCTACCAGACAATTCACCAGATCACCATGTCGTTTTGTTTGTATGTGATAAGCGTATTTATACTGATTGCACAATGGTCTTTCATATCATAAAAATTCACTTACCTAGAAAAGAAATTAAAAAAAAATTATTAGATACATGCATTTTTAACCAAAAAAATATATTATTTTTGGACCCATTGTGCATAAGTGCTAAACACTGTAGTTTTAAAACGATTTTTACAGAAATAATTCTATAACTTTTGAACCGTTAAAGTTATCACAATAAAATTTAATAAGCTTGTGGCTGATATGTTTCGGTTTAGGGCCTCAAATGGTTTTGAAGAGAGTGAAAGGTCTTTCAAAGATGAGCATTTTAAAAATTTTATATATATTTTTTTTCTAAAAATTCATCAAAAATTTATTAAGATATAAAATAAAAGAAATTTAGTATATTTGTGGACCTTGGACCCTTATTTTTCTACACAGTGGTAAAAACATTTTTTTTCGGAAATACTTCTGTAACTTTCGGAGATATCTTAAACAGAGATATCTGTAACAGTTGGAAATATCTTGAAAATATTTAGCATGATTAAATCTAAGATGATTTCCAGTTGATTTAGTGGATTACAAGCTCTCAGCTGGTCAGGAAGATAGTGATGATGGCCTTCCGAAGGTGACCATTTAGAAAATGTAAACTTTTTTGATTCATTAAGAATTCAGTTACAAAATGAAGCAAAAGAAATTGTGTACATATATCAGTAGTCCTTGTAAATCTCTCAAATATAACCCCCCATAAATACTATTTTTGAACCCATTGTACATAAGTGCTTTGCACAGTGGATCAAAACAATTTGTTTTTTTTTTTTGAAAAAGTTCTATAACTTTTGAAACTTTGTCGATATCTTTATAAAATTTAATATTGTTTCAGCTCATATTTTTTCGGTTTGATTTGGAGGATTGAAGAAAGCTCTCAGCTGGGCAAGAAGATGGTGAGTAACCCTTCAAACTTGACTAATTCAAAAGTTAAATTATCAAAAATTAAATTATGATATAAGAGACAAAAAATGCTTGTGGATGATCAAATTAAATATGATTTTGATTTTGCAATGACTTGGAGGATTAAAAACTCCCAGCTGACCAAGAAGATAGAGATCGGATGGATATCGGGTATGTAGATTTTTTTACAAATTCGTCAAAGAAGTAAATAATAATATGAGCCAAAAAACTTAATGTACTCCTTAAAATCCTCTTCGAAAGAAAGGTTACATGTGGAAGTTATCTCTTATAGTTTCAGAGTTATTAAGATTCATAGAAATTTGTAACTTTCTTTTCTTAAGTTTCTTTAACTTTCCGGGGTCTATATGTACCAACTGTTTAAAAGTATAAAACAGATTCCTTATACATTATTTAATAATATTGATTTAAGGATCATATGAATATATAAATCTGTCAAAAAGTTATATCTCTCTAAAATCAGAACTTTAAAAAATTGTTTTTTTTTTCTAACATTTATTAACTGATAAAATAGTTTCTTTTGTCCTGAACTTGTAATGTTTTAAGTGTTTCCTAAAGAAGTCTTAACATCAATATGCGTCCAGCATATCCGAATAAGATAAGGGCAAATATCTGCCTATAACCTTTTTTGAAAATTTTCGATTTTGAAAATAAATTTTTGTATACATTTCAAATCGCATAAATGGAATCATCTTGAAATTATATAGCTGCATATGTGAGGTAAACACACGAGAAGTATTTTCTTCCAGACACTATTTAAAACAACAGGGTGATTATTTTTAATGAAAAAAGTCAAATTTTAAAAACTCTTTAAAGTGATTGAGATTTTGGGTATTTCCATAAAGAAAAATGGGAATTTTGGTAATTCTATGTTTTAGGGAAAATTTTTTACCCAAGAAATAATTTCTTCCAGATGCCCTATACCACGACAGGGTGACTATTATAAAAAAAATTTAAAGTTTAAACCACATTTTGGACGGATTGGAATTTTGGGTAATTCTATGTAGAAAACTGGGAATTTTTGTAATTCTCTGATTGATGTACATATTTATGGACATTATACTGAAATTAAGTTCATTAAAAAAATTTTTTTGAAAAATTTAAATTTTAAGTTTTTTATGAAATTCCGAGACCAAATAAATTTCTTTAAAATTGTTCTTTACAAATTGTCAATCTTCGTGTTCTAACGTTTTTTCGGAAATCAAATACTTGTGCAACAAGTTTATAACTCTGTCTCAAATCCAACTTAAAACAGAATTCCTCCAGGTAAATTTTGTTAATTTCCACGCATTTTTAACATCTTTCCAACGGTTCAAAAGTTACGGAGTTATTTCCAAAAAAAAGTTTTGGAACCACTGTTCTGTTCAATCCTTGAATCAGGTCGAGTTAGACAATTTATGCTACCAAGCTTTTCACCAAATCTCCTTGTATTTTATTGCATGAGATAAACTTTCATTTATTTGATTTGCACAATGGTCTTCGCATGACATAAAAATGGACTTACCTGAAAAGAAAAGAAATGAAAAGAATATTAGTCAATTACAATTTTAATTAATTTTATATCTCAAACATGTTGAATTCGTCCCATGGTGCTTAAGTACAATATGTAATTTGTATTATTTTCTTTCCATGATTATTGTTATGTCCAAAATGTTGTGCATACATGCATGAGTGTTTGTCAAATGTTTTTCCCCAGAAAAAAAACAACACACAAAAAGGACAAAATCGTAGAATGGAATATTCTTCTGTATTTTTCCTCTCTAATAAGCTGGAAATTAAAATGTTTTTTTTTTTTTTTTTTTTTTTGTTATTTTCTTTTAAATTTCTCAAATAATTTTCGAATATTTTTTACACAACAAAAATAAGAAAAATTAAAAAAAAAATATTTGCTGTACACTGGAAGCTATAATAATAGAAACAATATGGAAATATAAGGAAACAAATGTTTACCCGTTGGGCTTTGTTGCATAAACATTTTCCTCAGTGTAAGATCTCGAAAGAAATTTCACAAATCACAAGGTGATTTAAAAAAATTAATGAAATGGACATTTTGCTGAGTGCCCCTGTTTCTGTCTGTTGCGATCCTTACCGTACTACATTTTGGAACCAAATTTTAGAACTTTCGCTGTTAAAGTTGTTTAGATATTCGATAATCATTTTTTATTTTGTATGGGGGATTTCCCTCCCCTTGATCCTAACGGTTCCATATTTTGTTTACTAAAATAGTTCCTTGAGAATGTGATTGGAACCAAATTTAAGAACTCTCGCTGTTATAGTTCTTTAGATATTTGATAATCATTATTTACTTTGTATGGGGAGATCGCTCCACTGGTATTATTATCCGTCCTACATTTTGGCCAGTAAAAAAGATCCTTGGGAAAGTAACTGGAATCAATTTGAATATTCCCGCTTTTACAATTATTTAGATATTCGATTATTAATATTTGCTTTGCGTGGGAGTACCTTTCCCCTTGCTCCTTCCCTTCCTATATTTTGATCAATAAAATAAATTCTTAAGAAAGTGTTGAGGTCGAATTTGAGAACTTTTGCTGTTATAGTTTTTAGATCTTCGATAATAAATATTTTCTTTGTATGGGGATTATCTTTCCCCCTGATTCTATCTGTCCTACATTTTGTCTTGTAAAATCGTTACATGATGAAGTGTTAAAAATTCATATTCGATAATTCAATATTTGCTTTGTATGGGAAGTACCTCTCGCCCTGTGCTATTGTCTGTGAAAATTTCACCAAAATCGGTTCAGTACTTTAGCTGTTTATAAGTCCCAAACAAACACAGATTCATTTATGTTTAAAACATTTTAAAGACCTTAAACAAAGATTTCTCACACCCAAAGTAACAACTTAATAAAATAATATGTTCATCACAACCATGTAATGTTACCCTTTATAAATTACTCAGTGGTATCTAAACGGTTTTTTGAAATAATTCTCTAAATTCAGATCTACTGAGAAAAATTCTTAACACGTAGCATTTTTCATTAAAACTTTAAATCCAAGTATTATTTGATTTTTTCAAGTCAGTTATTGTCAATCTGATGAAAATGAGGGACCTGAAAATAGTGCGTACTAATATTATTTAATATTTTTAATAAAACCCAACTTGGCCCTATTAGAAGTTGACCGTCAAACTATTTCCAATGTTATTAAATAGAACCGAGAGAACTTGTCCGTTTATAGAAATCCTGGTTCAGGTAGAAGGAATGATATTTCTAAAGCCAACAAAAAATAATAATAAAAACAGGTTTTTTCGCAACTTCCTGGTCAAAAAATTTTATGTTGCTGATGCTCGTGGGAATGTTAAAAGTGTAAGACCAGTTGCGACAAAAGGAGCCTTTCATTTGCTACAACGAGCTCTATAAATACAGACATTAATATCAAGAAATGTTTACATTCCTTGAGTGGCGCAAGATATTATTGTTAAAAGAGAATTGAAGATTTGCCCAATCCTGTGGTCGATTTTCAACGGAGAATGCACTATAAAATGGAAGTGGGTTTCCGATTTCATCACTAGTGATTAACTATAAAAAAATATTGTTTGTAAATTGTATTAACCAAGTTCAATCAAAAAAAAAAAAAAAAAAAAAAAAACTAAAACCGTAAGTTTTTATCAATCTATATGTATGTTAAGAACTTTCCGATTTCACTCTATAATATGAAATAAAGAGATTTTATTTCATATTGTTATTTTTTCTTCAAAAATAAGCTTAAGTTAAGGTTAACTCTTATAGTTTCAGAGATATTCAAGTCGAAAACAATTTTTAACCCATTTTGGGCGTAGATTTTTCTTAGTTTTGTTTCTTAGCTTTATACTTTTTTATTGTTTTTTTAAGAACATTTTAAGGAAAATTCATATAAAGTAAAGTTGGATGACGTTGGGGCAAATATTCACCCACAGGCCCTATCCAAATTTGATAAATTTTGAAAAAAAAAAACGCAGAATTTCGAGATTTTTCTTAAGGCAAAAAATCAAGATTTTTTTTCCCAAATTCATATATATACGTTTGAATTTCATTAAATTTTTAATATAAATTTTTCATAAAAACTAATTTTTAAGTTTTTTATAAATTTTTTACGACAAACGACATTTTACAAATTTTTTCTTTAAAAAATTTGAATTTTCATTTTCTAACGTTTTTATAGATATGAAATACTTCTATAAGCAGTTTGTATTTCAGCTGAAAAACCAAACTAAACAAAGATTCCTCTAGCTAAATGTAGCTATTTTAAATACATTTCTACACTGAACAAAATTTCTTACGTAATATTAACGAAAAAAAATTCGTTAAACTTTAATAAAGAAAAAAGTGTTAAATAAACAGATTTTTTTAATTAACTTAATTTTTCTTCAAATTGAAGAATTTTCTTCAAATACAATAAAAGTTTAATTAATTTTTTTATTAAAAGTAGTTAAATTGAATAAAATTTCGTTAAAAAAAATCAACGAAAAAATATGTTATATTAACAGTTATTTAGTAAAAACGGCAGTAATACATTGCAGGTAAAATAACACACAAATTAATTCAATTCTTCATACTAAAATGAAGTGAATTTGAATAATTTTTTTTTAATTTAATTATTTTTTTCGTCAAATAATTTTTGTATATTTTCTTTAACATATTTGATGAAAATCTTAAGAGGAAAATATTTTATAGAACATTTTAATTAAGGAATATTTTTCCTAAATTCATGAAAATACAAAATCAGCTGATCAACAAATATTTAAGTAACTTTTCATCAGAAATACAAGCCGGTTAGCTGCTTACTGTCCTTTGACATGGCACTATTTTCAGTTGTCTGTTACGTTTTCTACAATATTGAATTATTAACTAAAACTAGCTTTTACCTTCGAAATCTCCCCAGTCCTAGACCTCGAAAGAAATTTCACAAATCGGCGTGTATTAAAAATAATTGGGAACAAATAGATCTATAGACATTCGATAATCAATATTTGCTTTGAAATGGGTACTGCTTCACCCCTGATTCTATCCGTCTTACATTTTGTCCAGTAAAACAGTTCCTTGAGGAAGTCATTGCCACCAAATTTGAAAAATCTCGCTGTTACAGTTCTTAAGATATTCTGTAGTCAATATTTGCTTTCTGTGGGGAGTCCTGCTTCACTTGGTTCTTAATAGTTTATGTATTAATTTATTGCAACAATTTAATGTAATTCTTTCTTCAATTCAAATAAAATTTCGTAAATTTAACTTAAATATGTTATTTAAATTGAAGAATATTAATCAATATAAAGAATTTGTTTTATTTTTTGAATAATATTTATTCAATTTAACCGCATTTTTATTAACGTATTCAAATTGACAATATTTTAGTCAATTTGAAGAATTTTCCAAAAATTGACGAAAATTTCCCTTATGATGAATAAAGTTTTCGTTGGCAGATATTAAACCTATTTTTCTTGAATTCAACAACCTTTTTTGTTATATTTACTACCATTTTTGGTTCATTGTAGGTTAAATGATACAAAAAAACACATTTTGGAATCACTGTGTAAAATATGTTTTATGAAATTTTTCTAAGTTATTTCAGATTCTAAATATGAGCATTATTTTTACAGTTATTTCTATATTTTTTTATAAATATTCACATTCATCATATGTAAATTTTTCCTTCTTCAAGTTAAACTTATTATATTTATGAATTTCTTATCATGTTTGTGCTACATATTCCCAAACATGTTTATAAACATTCTTAATAAACAATTTTACAAATACAATTGTCTTCTCCAAATGCCTTTCAATGGTAGTTTTTTTTTTTCTTTTTTTGTTCGTTAAATCTCTTTTACTGGAAGTTTCACATGTCAACAATTTTCTTCAAAAAAAAAAAAAAATTCTTAAAGGTTTTAATAGATTTATTTTACTTGCAACACATACACAAACAAACACACACACACACACACATAAATATTATTATTTTTCTATGTAAATCAAATAATAACATCCTTAATAATGCACAGTGGGTCCGAAATGATTTTTTTATGGAAATAATCATGTAACTTTTGAACCGAAATATCACATAGTCAGAGCTGAGGTCTTTATGAGTTGATTTGGAGCCACCTTTATGACCAGGGTCGTAGTTCGTGACCCTTTAAAGACCCTTTAAAGATATTTAATAAGATATTTAATAAGAATAAGAGAGAAAATAAATTTTGTATATGAATAGTCCTTACAAATGTCTATAGAAATATGCCTGCACGTTTGGGCTTTCTCTTATTGTTTCGAAGATATTCAATTCGAAA
Source organism: Cochliomyia hominivorax (assembly GCA_004302925.2). Lineage (NCBI taxonomy): Eukaryota > Metazoa > Arthropoda > Insecta > Diptera > Calliphoridae > Cochliomyia > Cochliomyia hominivorax. Next base: position 39,217,245 of record PYHX02000495.1, on the reverse strand, counting down.
AAATGTTAAACCCATTTTTAACCCTGTTTATGCGGACTCACTGCAGTTAAAAAAATTTCTAAAAATTCTAATCACATTCCCCATAGAATTCTAAAAAATATCTGTGCAATAACTAAATATATAATATGAATCCGTAAAAAAATTTTATTAATCTAAATTTGGAACCTTAAAAATTGTTTATTTTTTTAATTTTTACAAAAAGGTGGCAACATTTATTCACTTATAAAACCATATCTTTATTCTGTGCTTTATAACTGTGTTATTGTATCATAAAGAACGCTTAACAGAAAGGCGTGCAAACTAAATCCGGTAGTCATTGGAGCGTAGCCCATAGTCACTAGCCCTATCCAAACTTTTTCCAAATTTGTCAAATTACCAAAAGGCAAAGCTGAAATCATTTTTTTATTATCCTTAATATAATAATATATAATATATTGCAACATATGTAAAACAAACAAACAAAAAATAGTTTCTAGCGGCGGGGCCTTTTAATGACAAAGCGATCATTTAAGAAAAAAAGTCAAATTTTCAAACATCATTTATACGGAGTGAGATTTTGGGCATTTCGGTATGGAAAGGTGGGAATCTTTTTAATTTCCCGATTCATGGATAAGTAAATAGATTTCATATTGGTTCTTCAAATAAATGTGGTTATTCCAGCCTTGTGATTTGAGAACTTGACAAATTAAATTAAAAAAAAAAAAAAACTTAACCTAAAATATTATATTTTTTTCCAAATTTTATAAGCTTAGATAGGGCTTCTGGGAATGTCTATGTCCCAATGACATTTACAAGGACTTTTCATGCTTCCAAATAATTAAAGGATTTTTGGAGAATTTTTTAAAATTTAACATTTAGAGTTTCACTGTCTATGCCCCTGACCATATAGGGGCCTTTGTTTCTCCAAATCAGTTACAAATCACCTCAGCTCTAACTATTTGAAATTTCATTAAGATACAAAAATCGATTTGGACTCACTGTGTATTAAATAACATTTTTTGTTTTTGCTCTAAAAATAAACTTTCTTATATTTTGTTTTTGTTTTTGTTTTGTTGCTTATTTTAGTTATTTTGTTTAAATATTAATATTGTATGTTGTTGTTATTATTACCAAAAATTTTCTTTAGTTGTAGTAGTGTTATGTTATTATTATTATTATTGTTGTTTTTGCTATTACATTTCATCGTCAAGTATGCATTTTATTATTTACGTGTCAGTGCGCATTTTTGGTTATAATTGGCATTTCAAGGTCATTTATAATAACAAGAATAAAAAGAAAAACAAAAACAACAACTACAAAAAAAGAGACGATTCTCTTTTGAATTTTTAATATTTCTTATGTTGCACACACACCCATCAGCATAGACTTACTAAATGCCATGGTACCGTTTTCGACTCTTTTTTTACTCTTCATAAGATCAGATCTTTCAGAGAGTTGAATTTTTAATGTCTACACTAAGAACAATAAACTTTTATAGGAATATAGATTTCTCAATTAAGTTTTTGAAAAAAAAAATAATAAATTTAAAAAGGAAAAATCATTAGAAGCGTAAAAATGGTTATAATTTTAATATATTCAATTACAGTTTTTCAAATACAACAAAGAAAACCAATCAATTTTATTTGACACATTTTTGTTAACACATCCTTTCTACTCACGCTTGACAATTGTAACCAAAGTTAATGAAATGGAAATATTAAAGTACGTTTTTCCACTTTTTTTTACTCTTCATTAGATCGAATCTTTCAAAGAGTTTATTTAATTAAAAAGAGCTTTTCGAAAAGAGTTTTAAAACAGGAGCGAAAAAATTGACAAAGCTCAATTAACTTTAGCGTGACTATTTCGTTTACTCTTGAGAAGTTTCCTATTCAAAACCAGCAATATCGGTTTAGTATATTAAAAAATATAGACTTTCGTAAAAAATTATCAATTATAAATCGAGAAAATATAATAAAATTTGATACTGCACTTTATTACCATACCAAAAATTAGCAAAATCGGTTCGGTAGAAAAAAGTTATAGCCAAAAATTTTTAGGCCTCATTAAGTGTTTTCGTGTTATATTTAAGAAAATGTTTTATTATGTATACGTTTGTGAATGTATGTGTTTTTGGTGAAGTGCATTGAGGATGCGACATGGCTGAATATGAGGTTATTACTTGTTTTATTTTTATGTTTTCTTTTCAACCATTTCACCTTTTTGAACGAGTTAAAAATAATGTTCTTTCAGTTAAGAATAAACTGAAAGAAGAGTATAATAAGTTTTCTCCTCAAAAGCGAAATAATAAAGTTAAACATTTTAATCGAAAAAGTGTATTTTTTAATCTTCGGAAAAAAAGAGTATAAATTAGGATCATTTGAAATAAAGATTTTGCTTCGAGTTTTTCCATACTCTGCTTAAAGCAAACTAACAAACACACATATACACACACCCGTCAACATAAACTTACTAAAAGCCGTTATAGTCTCTCTGTTTTTGTTTTTTTTTTTTCTTTAAATTTAAAAAAAGTTTCTTTTATAGAACCGTTAGAAAGAGTATTAAAATAACTGCATAAAATATATAAAGAAAAAGAGAGTGAGAGTGGTTTTGTGGGGTAAACAGTTCAAATACACAAACATCCTCACCATCTGTTTGAAATAAATATAAAATTCTCTTTTTTTAATATAAAAATGAATTTCTATATTTTCATTCAAAGTATTTTCGATCTATTTTGTAATAGATTTTGTGGTTAATGTGTTTGTATGTTTGCATATGTTTAAGTGTGTGTGTGTGTCTGTGTGTTCATTTATTTGAATACAATTTTTTGGTAATTTTGTGGTATAAAGGAAATTGAAAAAATATTAAGAATAATAAAATTTTCGTTTAGAATTTAATATTTATTAGTTGATGACTCTTTTTTATTTTTTTTTTTATTTTTTTGTATGCAAAATTTGAAGAATAAAACCATTTTGAATTGAAGATTGAAAATGAGTTTTTTTACACACAAAGAAACCTTGAGAAAAGAAGATTTTAACTGCAAATCTGTTTTCGCTGGGGAAAAGGAAAATAATAAATTTATTTTTTATGGTTTAAAAACTTTGCATATTTTTAGGCATTTAGAACATATTCGGAAGTGAAAGTTAAGGGAAAGCACATACACACATATTAGTGTTCGAAAATTTGATTTTTTTTCGAAGTTGTAAAATTAAAATGTTCAAAATTTATTGTTTTCTAATAAAAAAGTAACAAAAATTCAAATTAATCATTTTTTTATTAAAAAATAAATTTTATATTAAAAACGGAAATTAATTTCGGAATTTTTGAATTTTTTTCGAAGTTGTAAAATTTTCAAAATTTAAATTTCTAATAAAAAATAACAAAAAATTAACTTAATAAAATTATAATAAGAAATAAATTTATATTTAAAAAGAGAAATAAATTTCGAATATTTCGTTATGTAAAAAATTTAAAAAAATAATTTTCTTAAAAAAATTAAGTTTTAAAAATTTTTGATAATTCAAAATTTATAAATTTTTCGAAATTAAAGTTTTTAATAAAACTACGAGAAAATTATTTTTTCTTTGTTTTTTATAAAAATTTCAATTTTTTATTTCGATTTCTTTTTTTTAGCGAAATTGTATAAAATAATATTACTTTATTTTAAGTTTTGTGTATTTATTTAAGAAAATTCAATAAAAATCATTGTCTGATAAATTTATACAATTTTCAAATTCAAAAACTTCACTGAAAATGCTAGAAATTGAAAAAAAAATAATTTTATTTAAAATATACATATTTGTTATTTTTCGAAGTAAATATTCGTTAATATTTTCTATGTTTGAATTTTTCGAAATGAAAATTTTACAGATTTTTTGGTATTCAAAGTTATTTCAAATTTATTCATATTGAAAATTTTATGTTATATTTAAAAAACTACTTTAAAACTTTATTTTAAATGAAAAATTTACAAAGACGATTATTTACATATTTACATAATTCGGAATTGGGAACTAAATTCGAATTTTTTGTCATTATTTTTTCTGAAAAACTGAAGATATTTAATTAAACTCTTATTTAGGAAATTGTCTTTAATCACATTTTTAATAACTTTAGAAAAATTCGAAATTCGAATTTCGAAAATTCCAATTTTTCGAAATTTAAAATTATTTCTAAAAAATTATTAAAACTAAAGCTAAAATCATATTTTATTAAATAAGCATCATTTTCAATAAACTTTTAGAGCCATTTTATAAATTCGATATTAAACTCGGATTTTCAAATTGAAAATTGCTTCTAGGAAATCATAGAATTAAAGAATCATGTTTTATTAAAAAAAATAATTTGAAATAAATTTTTAAAATCATTTAACAAATTCGATAGTAAGAACTTTTTTTAATTTTTCGAAATTTAATATTTTCGCGAAAATTATGAAATTTAAAGCTGAATAATGTTTTATTAAATCAAAATCAGTTTATATTACATTTTAGAGCTATTAGATAAATTCGAAATTAAGTTCGGTTTATCCGAAATTTATTTTTTAAAAAAATTATAATAATTAGGACATTTCATGTTTAATCAAATAAAATCATTTTAAATTAAATTTTAAAGCCATTTGATAAATTCAAATTAAGTTTGAATTTTTCGAAATTAATTTTTTAAACGGTAAATGATTCTTAAAAATAATTGAACATTTTGTTTAGAAATTATTGAAATTTAAACAAAAAACTTGTTTGTTAAAAAAATATTTGAAATGAATTTTAGAGATATTTAATAAATTCGAAATTAAGTTCGAAGTTTTTAAATTGATTTTTTAAATAAAATGTTAGAAATTAAAGTTTAAATCATATTTTATTAAATAAAATCATTTAAATAAATTTTAGATCTATTTGACAAGTTATAGACACATTTTCTAAATTCGAAATTAGGTTCGAATGTTTCGAAATTTAATTTTTTCCCTAGAAAATTATTGGAATTAAAGTAAAAGTCATATTTTTATAAAAAATCATTTTAAATAATTTTGAGCCATTTAATAAATTCGAAATTAAGTTCGAATTTTTTAAAATTAATTTTTCCCAAAATTAAAGAAATTTTATTCAAATAAATATTCACTTTTCCTATTCAAACTAAATCTCATAAAGGAATAATTGAACAAAGGAACCAACTACCATGACAATTAGATGCAAACATTTCGAAAGATCCTTTTCAAAAAAAAAAAAACGCAACTTAAAGGAAATTTTAAACAATATTTACAAAACATTAACAGAAGGAATAAAACAAAATGGAGGCTCCTTTTAAATGAAACTCACGTTTTCTAATTATTTCCAAATAAGTTTTTTCCTCAAGACAACAACAAAAACTAACAACAACACCAACAACAATAACAATATCTTCTTTCTTTCTTTCTTTAATATGAAACAACACACAACAATTGTTTCCAATTTTCAAGTAAAGTTGATTAAGAATAACTAAAATAACAACAACAACAATAACAACAAACTAGCAAAAATTTTATAAAAAACAACAACAACAGCAACAACAATAAAAAAAGAAATTACATTAAACTGCGAAGAATGAAAATGTTGTTGTTGACGATAAGTATGGTAAAGATGAGTAACGATAATGATGTTAAGCATCATTATCTTCAAGCATCATCATCATCAGATTTAATTCTTTTCTCCTCTTCCTGCTCTTTCTCTTTCACTTAACGTGAAAATTAAGATGAATTTCTGTTCTTTTTTTTTTTTATTTGTTTTATTTCGCAAATAGAACAACTAAACTTAAAATTGCAACAAAAGCAACAATAACAACAACATTTATACAACAATGGAAGCCTCTCGCACTGACATTGAACTGAGTGGGAGTGAAAAGAGTGAGGAGGTTAAAGGATGTGTAGGATACGCGATTATAATGCAACGTGTTTCTTTATTACACTGTTCATACCCTACACCACCATGTGGTGAAGAGGGTATATTAACTGGTCATTCCGTTTTAACGTTTTATGCTTTATTTATGTTGTCGATTTAGCTGTGTCCGTCTGTCTGTTGGTAACACGCTCACATCCACAATACTTTTAAAGTCCTGAAAAGTTTCCCATTTAGAACCATCAAAATCTGAACAAAACCTTTCGTTAAATTGTCAATTATAAATCGACAAATAATATAAAACTATATGGTACTGGGATT
>PYHX02000495.1:39177680-39210984 GCA_004302925.2 Cochliomyia hominivorax | reverse complement strand
AACGAAAATCTAACAAAGAAACTGAAAAAGTATCTGAACTATATAAGAATCTAAACTACAATATAAAATCAAAATATGAAATTAATTCTAGATCAAAATCTCACTAGAATCTGTTCTAGAATCTGAACAAGAAGCGGAACTAATTTGTTATAAATTTGAAACAAATTTATATTAAAATTTTAATATTTTGTTTTTATTAATTAATTTTATTAATTTCGAATTTTTTCGAATATCCCCAATTGTTCTAAAAATGCAATTCATGTAAATTTTACATATTCGAATTAAGTTCGAATTTTTCGAACATCATTAAATGTTGTAAAAATTGAATTTTAATTAATCACATACTAGATTTTATAAAAAAAATTTAATATTTTGTAACATTTTAATGAATTTAACATTTTCGAAATTAAGTTCGAATTTTCAAAAGTCACTAAAAGTTGTTAATAGTAAAAGTTATGTTGTAAATAATAATTAAATTCCAATTTATTTAATTTCAAGTTTTTAATTAAAATTTAGATATTTTGAAGCATTTTTCAGAATTTACAATTTTCGAATTAAGTTCGAATTTTTCAAAATTATCCCAAAAGTTATACAAATTTAATTTTGCTTAGTTTAATACAAGTTTCATCACCAAATGTTGTTAAAATGCAATTCTATTGTTTATATATTAATTTCTAATAAAAATTAGATATTTTGTCAAGTTCATGAAAATTTTATATACTCGAAATTAAGTTCGAATTTTTCGAACATCGTTATATGTTGTAAAAATTTAATTTTAATTAATTACAATACTACATTTTATAAAAATGTCGATATTTTGCAACTTTTTAATGAATTTAACATTTTCGAAATTAAGTTTGAAAATTTCGAAATTCACCAAAAGTTGTTAATATTGAATTTAAATTTATTTAATTTCAAGTTTTTATTAAAATTTAGATATTTTGAAGCATTTTTCAGAATTTACAATTTTCGAAATTAAGTTCGAATTTTTCGAAATTCTCCAAAAGTTGTAAAATTTAAATTCTACATAGTTTAATACAAATTTTTCATTAAAATGTTTATAATTTGCAAAATTTGAAAACAATAACAATTTGAAAATTTCGAAATTAAGTTCGAATTTTTCGAAATTTGACAAAAATTATAAACATTAAATTTTATTTAATTTATTGCTAGACTTCATAAAAATGTTAGTATTTATAATATTTTCAAGGTTTAAAAATTTTCGAAATCAGATTTAAATTTTTTCGAACATCATAAAATGCTGCAAAAATTGAATTATACTTCATTTGAATTAATTTTGATAAAATTTTTAATTTTTGCAAAAATTTGATGAATATAAAATTTTCGAAATTATGTTCGATTTTTTTTTTTTGAAATTTACAAAAAGTTGTAAAAATTAAATTATAATTTATTTAACATAAAATTTATAACATTTTTGAGTTTCCCAATTTTTAATGTAATTTTCGAAATTAAGTTCGAATTTTTCGAAATTCACAAAAAAGTGGCAAAAATACAATTTTTTTGTAATTATATTTAAGTTTTTGTTAAAATGTTGATAATTTGCAAAGTTTAATGAATTTCAAATTTTCGAAATTAAGTTCGAAATTTTCGAAATTTAACATTTTTAGATAATTTTCCCAATATTTGTTTATTTTTATCGCTTAATCCTAAATTGCAAACATTAAAGCTTCTGAAGAATTTTATTCATTTAATATTTCCAAGAAAAAGTTCTCGCCACTTGGCTTTTGAAATGAGATGATGGTCTACGTGCCAAACTACATGAACTTTCACCAAAATACACTCAAAGCAAAAAAAAATTATTAAAAATATTTCAAATTATAATTTTTGCATCAGTTTAGTTTTTGTTTTTTTAATTATTAAAGTAAAATAAATTATAAAATATAAAATTAAAATTTTAATTAAGTGATAAAAATGTAAAATTTTGTATCAATAAATTTAGTTGTTAACTTTTACTTATTTTATTTTATTTTATTTTATTTTATTTTATTTTTTCTTTCAATATTTCAAATATTGATTGCAATTGTATTGAATTTTCATTTCAATTTGCCAATCAATCAGTCTACACTTTACCTTTCTCTTTGCTTTAATTTATTTTATTAATTTTTTGTTGTTGTTGTTTTAATTTTTAAAGATTTTTTATTTAATTTTTTTTTATTTAATCATTATTTTATACTCTACACCATTGTAAGTGATTGCGGTATTATGCGTTTGTGCTGATGTTTGTAACATACAACAAAGTGGAGTTACATTTTTAAGTATACCGTTCGAATAAGAATCAGTTTTTGAGTCGATTTATTGGTCTATTGGTCTGTGTAGTATTCTTATCGGTCCAATATTTCAGGTAGCTCCCACACAAATGCTCTCCTGAAATGAGGTTTTTAGGTCATAAAAGTCCTAAATATATAGCGATTTTATCGAAGCTAAATAAATATATGACTTATGATATTCTAAACCGACGTGCAAATTATGCGAGACCCGGACCATTGCTTCTTATAGGTCCCATACAATCTCATTTCCAATATCACATATATGCTGACATTGTAATAATAATTAGTCAAATTAAGATAAATATAAGCAAAAATTGATGTGCAAAATTCTACGAGGGTCGGTCCTTCATTTCTTCTAGCTCCGATATAACCATCTTTTCAAACGCATAAATTTGATATAAAAGTTAGTGTCACAATAATGTTCAGCACACTGAAGAATTAATAAAAAAATCAAATTATACGAGGGTTGTTCATTAATTTTGGTTAAAAAAATTAATGTGGTGTAGGGTATTACATAGTCAACCTTGACCGATTATAACATTCTCACTTATATATTAATAGTTTGTGTACTGTTTGTACTTGTGTTTGTATTGGTCGTCAATAAATGTTAATAATTTTATTTATTATTTTTTTCTTTATTTATGTTTGTAGTGGTTTTTTTGTGCTTCTTTTATTTATTTTTTTATTGTTGTTGCTGTTGTTGTGTATGATTTCATATATTTTTTTCTCAATTTAACCCCACTGTTGCTGCAATGCGCATGTTGTTGTTAATTTGTTCTCTTATTGTTGTTGTTATTATTAGTGTTGAAGCCGAACGATAATTGTTTATTCGAATAATTTTTATTTTCTATTCGTTGTATCCATAGTTTTTAGATAAATTTGGAAAAAAATCGTCAAATTTGAGGGAAAAAATCGTCAAACTTACTTTTCGAAATCCGTTAACATTAAAATTGACACAGAATCACTTCCTGAGTCGATTTAATTTTTGAAGATATTTTTTTATGAAATTTGGTTTATACTATTATTTTGGTCCAAGGATAATGACTATTCAAATCGGTCCATTATTTCATATAGGTCCCATAAAATTGTTAACACCTCCCCCCACCCGCAATTGGATTTTTATAATTCTATTTTACAAAATTTTGCAAAAATAAGTCTTATTATATTCTAAAACCATGTGCCAAATTGTATGACGATCGGTCCATTATTTTTCATAGGTCCCATACAACCACCCTTCCAAATATCACTTTAAAAACTCATAAATCGCACATATACGTGGGTAGTGTAAAAATAGTTAGTCGAATTAAAATACATTTAAGCCAAAACTACTATGCAAAGTTGTACGAGGGTCAGTCCATTTTGTCTAACACACATAATACCCTCAAGAAAAAAAAACATTTGAAAACTCATAAATTTCACATAAATTAAATAAGAAGAGCAAATTATACGAGGGCCGCACATAAATTTTTCATAGTAGTAATTTACAACCAACAATGTGGTGTAGGGTATTACATAGTCGGGCTTGGCCGATTTTAACATTTTTACTTATTTATACATTTATTTGTTATTGTTGTTGTTTATTGTATAGGTAAGTTATATTATTATTTTCTCTCTCTCTCTCTTCTTGTTGCTTTATATTTTTGTTTTTGTTTATTAGTTTTTTGCAATTTGTTGAAATTAATTTTTGCATGTGTAAATTGTGAATTGTTTAAGTATATAAAATTTGTACATATATATATCTGTTATATACTTTATTTATATATAATTTTTATATAATGAACTATTATTATTATTATTATTATTATTATTATTATTATTATTATTATTATTATTATTATTATTATTATTTTTTGCTGAGAAAATTATAAAAAAAGAGAAGAGAATAAAAAATTGTTCTTAATTATGCTGGAAAATATTATTAAACTCTTGTGATGGTTCAACCGTTACCTTTACTACGCCAGCAAAATCAGATTCTATGTCAATTTAACGATATCCGTCCGTTCGATTCTCCATCTCCCTTGGTCGGGATGGCTGTCGATGTAAAAACACTGCATTTTTTTCAGATTGGGCCAAGGACGAAAACTATTAAAATTGACTATGTTTTGTGCAATATTTTAAGTAGTTTCAGCACATAATTCGGAATGTGGAATAAACCAAAAAAAAAACTCATCATTAAAATAGCCCTTCCGGAAAATCGCTTTAAAATCTCAAAATATTGTCATTATTGTGATGATATATCGCATTTTTAAGAATTTGTATAATCAGAAAATATCAAATCAAAATTTTGCGAGGATCGGTACATAATTTCCTAAAGCCTTAAAATATGAAGTAATGATATCGTCTTCACGGAAGAAACCTTTTTTATTATTATTACTCTTTCATATCGGGTCAGATTTTTATTAAGAAAAAAATTTCAAAAAAAAAAAACATTCTTTTATTTTTTCTAGATCCAAACAGAAATGATTTTAATATATTTCCAAGATTATTTTTTATTACTTGAGACTCACAGTGGAGAAAATTGTGGAGAAAATTGTGTGGAGAAATTTAGCTTTGTGGCAGGAAGAAACAAGTAAAAATATTGTAGTCCGTCAAGTCTGACTATTTAATACCCTACACCACAATGTTGATTGTTATGAACAATTTATGAACGACCCTCGTATAATTTGCTTTTCTTATTATGACCATTTAATACCCTACACTACATTGTCGATTGTAAATGTCTGCTATGAAAAATTTATGAACGACCCTCGTATAATTTGCTTTTCTTATTATGACTATTTAATACCCTACACCACATTGTTGATTGTAAATGTCTGCTATGAAAAATTTATGAACGACCCTCGTATAATTTGCTCCCGTTATTATGACTATTTAATACCCTACACCACATTGTTGATTGTAAATGTCTGCTACGAAAAATTAATGAACGACCCTCGTATAATTTGCTTTTCTTATTATGACTATTTAACACTCTTCACCTCAATGTTGATTGTAAATGTCTGCTATGAAAATTATGAACGACCCTCGTATAATTTGCTTTCCTTAATATGCTTACGTGTGCAATTTATTATGGTGAAACTAACATTTATGTGAAATTTATGCGTTTTAAAGGGGATTTTTTCTGTAGGGTTACATGAGAATTACAATAATTATGTATCGACCCTCGTTTAATTTCGCATATCTTATATTTATATCATATATCAGCAAATATTTAACAATACCCACGTATATCTGCGATTTAAGAGTTTCAAAGTGATATTTGGAAGGGCAGATGTATGAGACCTATAAAAAATAATGGACCGATCCTTGTATAATTTGGCACATTGTTAACGAATATATTAAGACTTTGTTTTGTAAAATTTGATTAACATCGTTTTACATTTAGGAATTTTATGAGCTAAAGATCCCATTCTGGGGGGACATTTGTATGGGACCTATACGAAATAATAGACCGACTATAACCGATTTCAAAAGGTCAAAATGTGCCGATTTTTTTAAGATGTCTTCAAAACTGCGACCTGTACTTTGCATACAAGCTTTACACAGACAACCAGTTTAGTGGTGAAAAAATAATTTACTGGTGAAATTCTCAATTAGAGGTAAAAAATATAAACTTGTGAAAAAAACTTGTCAGTGGTGAAAATTCCCTTTTTTGTGAAAAACTAGTTTTCTAATGAAAAACTATTTTTTTTTGTAAATATTTCGTTTTAAGGCAAAAAATATATTTTTGGTGAAAATTTGTTTTGTAATAAAAATTTGGTTCGGAGGTAAAAAAAACAAATTTTCTGGTGTAAAATGGAGTTTTAAGGGAAAATAAAAGTTTTGCGGCGAAAATTTAGTTTAATGTTAAGAAATCGTTCTGTGGTGAGAAATTGTTTTATTGGTGAAAAGCTTGTTTGGTGTCTTTTTTTTGTTTGCGATTAGAAACTATTTTGAAGGTTAAGAATTACTTAACTCGTTTATAGCTCCCGCATAAATTCACTTCACGGAATTGGCATGAAGCTTATAAATTTCTTGAATTGGTATTGAGAACAGTTGGAATTGGTAACATTTATTGTTTGACTTTATTTTCTATTTGCTTATATTTATTGTACATTTTGTAGTTTTTCAAACGTTTTCTCTGTGAAAACTGTTCATTTTGTTACAACTGTTGTGTTTCCTAGGTAGCTGTACAATGTACAGCTCAATTGTCTTTGTGCAACCCAGACATCACTATCATGAATTATAGTTAACATATTCTCAATACGAAAAAGTTTCCTAAGCAGATGTACAATGTACAGTTCATTTTAACTCCAATTTTATTCCTTAACTCCCTGATCGTTTATAACTTTTTTCCTTTCCTACGACATCGTCATATATTTTCTATTATAATTTGCATCTGAATTTATGTCTTTTTATCCGTTATGTTTGGGGAATTCAATTGTTTTTTATATTTAATTTATTTCCCTCCCTAAACACCTCTTTGATTATATCTCTCATTTTATCATGTTCTCTCTATCTCTCTCTCACACTCTTTTTTTAATTTAAACAATAAAAATATAATTATTTTATTTTTTGTCTTTATTTCAAAATACAATTAATTTAATTGCAAATTGTTATTATTATTTTGTTTGTATATTTTTCCAACTATTTTACCTCAACATAACTACACCCTACACCCCACTACAAATGGTGAAGAGGGCATATTAACTTTGTCATTCCATGTGTAACGCTGTGAAGGAATCATCTTAGAATCCATAATGTATATATATTCTTGCATCAAATTAAAACAGGAGTTGCTGTAGTTATGTTCGTATATCTGTCTATTTGTATGTTGTTGGCGCTCTCAAATCCCGCAATAATTGATAGAACTCACTAAAATTTGGTCTTGAGCATTTTTTATAGTCCTGAGAAGTTTACTATTTAAAACCAGCGTAATAGGTTCAGTATATTAAAAGATATAGACCGATATCTGGGGCAAACTCTAAGTTCGAGCGAATTATCGGTTGAAAAGAAAGTTATAGCTAAAAATAACACTATAACTCATTACGTCTATTTCGTATGTGAGTGTTTGATGAAGTGTGTATGTACGCAACATAACGTAAAGTAAATACGTGATGGAGTTAAAGGGTATTGAGGATTCGGTATATTTTTTTTAATTTTTGATATGTTTTTTTAGTGATGAGATGACAATGTTGTGGGTGGTAAAAAAGGTGAATGAAAAAAGAGGAGAAGAGAGATTGACATTACAATTTGTTGCTAAGCTGTCACAAATTGTGTGATTTTTAAACTCTCATTGTCAGTTGTGTGTAGTTGTGTCTGTTTTTACTGCATAAAAACAACAAAACTGAATAAATGTATTCTGTGGTTTTGTTTGTGGTTTTTATGGTCATACAAAATGTTCGACAAAAAAAATCATTTTTATGTACATTTGTCTCTCTCTTTCTCTCTCTTTTATTAAATTTTTATATAAAAAGTTTTTACTATTTTCTATATACATATATGTGTATGTAGATGTGTGTATATAGAGACGATTTTTTAAAATTTATATTTACCAGCACAAGTGGTGAATTTCTTGTGTAACGGTAAGAAGAAATCATCTCAGACCCAAAAATGTATATATATATGATTACATGAAATCAAAATCTAAGTCGATTTAGCTATGTCAGTCTGTCTGTCCGTCTGTTGTTGGCACACGCTTACATCCACAACATTTGACAGAGCTCACAGAAATTTCGGCTAAGTATTCCCTATAGTGCGTAGTTTACTAGGAAGTTTCCTATTTAAAACCAGCAAAATTGGGTGCAGTATATAAAAAGATATAGACAGATATCTCATGCAACCTCTAAGTTCAAGCGATGGACTTCCGTGAAATTGTCTTCTATAAATCGTTAAATTGGAATGAAATTTTGCTATAATATTAAGTTATGTGTATGTGTTTTTATCTGGGGAACCCAAAGTATTTACTTCACACGAATTTGTGGTGAAGGATACTGAAGATTCGGCATAGCTGAATTTAGCATTCTTTTTTTATTTCCATTAAATGTTTACATCTTTTTTAAGGAACTGGAAGGTTAGACATGGTTCTATGATTTATTAACTTTTCAAGACCTTTTGGAAGTAAGAATCTTAGGGATTTTGAGTATAGTACAAATGGTTTAAATCCTTTAACAGGAGCTAATCATTATTACCGGTGTGCTGATTGAGGCTCCTGTTTGCCATGTTTCTGACTTGGGTCACTGGTCAAATGTAGAGTTTCGTTACCACACTTTTAAGGCCATGGTTAAGTAAATTATATATCTCTACTTTAAGAAAACTCTCATACTACAAGAAACGCCCAAAGGAGATGTTCTACTCTTCCTCTTCTACTCTTCTTAAGAAGTAATGGCCAAGCTTTTGGAAATATCAGTGTTTAACTTTTAAGGGTTCGGAGTAGGTCCATAGAAGGAACGAGAAAATCATGCAATCGTTAAAAAAAGTGTGACAAACTCGCTAAATAAACCTTCAGTGGAAATCTTAAACGAGTTGATAAAACAAAGAGAGAGAAAATTTTGTGAACCATTGTCAACTAACATGCGAGACTGCTACCAATCCGTACTAAATACAAAGATTTAATCTAGTTGTATCTTATAGATCAAGTGAACTGTACACTGTACAGCTGCCTAAAGTTTTTTTTGTTGTCAAAATTTTGTGAAGATCTTAAAATTTCAAATTGTTGATGTTCCACTCCTGCACCTCCTCCGAATTTACTAAAGGTCCTAAACACAAAACTGCATCTCGTAAAGAGTCAAAAACAAGTTGCTTTGCCTTGCGATTCATCTACAAAAAGATTCATTGGAGTGATCAAGCGCTACATGACATTCCAAAATGAACTTCCTTTTTCTCCTCGATGTGGAAAAAACTGGAATCCAGTTAAACAGCGGCTTACGAGTATATTATGGAAAATACTTAAGCAAATTCATGTACACCATCTTAATGTAATTGCTTAAGTTGGTACCAAGATCGCACAATCTCAATGCGATTGCTTTTTTTGATTATTGATGACGTTTGGAAAGGTGTTAGACCTGAGGTGTATCACGCTAGTGACATCCCATGAAGCCCTACTCCAGAAGATTCTCCATTGTTATAACACTCATGATTTGAAAGCTACTGCTGCTGGAGAGTCCATCAGGAAAGTGTTTTTAGTCCTTAATCAGGACACTTTGGGGGCAATAATGGAGAAACATGAGCACTTGCACCTTTCATCGTATCTACCGATGTGATAACAAAAGCCAAACTAACGTCGTCATCGGAAGAGTCTCGAGACTAAATAAGTTGTGAACATCGCTGGACAAGGAGCCAGAGAGACATTCACTCCCTCACAGAGCTTGTAGGTGGTGTTTCTGTTGTTGTTGCTGATGATGCGAGTGAAGGCGAGTTAACTTTGGTGATCACTTGTTTTTAGGTGCTTCAATAAACTTAGACCGTGAATAACTCATCAACCAATTTTAAAACTTTTGGAAAATACAAACTTTTTAGCATTAATTTCAGGAGAAGTCGCTTTAAATAATCGAGAAAAAATGCGGAATACACTCCGGTGAGAGGTAGACAGGAGTGCCAAACCAAACCAAACCAAACCAGACCTGATGATCACATTGCACCTCAGTGGTTTGACCAAATTCGGCCAGTTTTACAGCAGTTTTTCGGGTTTCATATCACGATGGACCTGACAATTCAAGTGGCAGTGATTTATCTATTCTAATATCTTCGGAATACAGTGTGATGCATCCGCTTCGAATAAAATTTCCCAGGAACAATATAAACGACCTGTTACCATGGTACAGTCGTTCAATATTTGGATGATGACGTTAACGGCAAATTCTTGCTTCACTCGCTCTAACTTTTAAAAGTCTCCTGATGGTAGGATCAGAGGTTTTAAAGAACTCATGAAGGACTAAACAGAATATATACACTAATGCTAACTGGACTAAACTCTTCTGTTTAGTCTAATTTATGAACAAATATAGATTTTCATTGCGCCAAATACTGATCTTGGCCAAATTCCTTTATGTTTTTCATGGTTTTGTTTTTGGCGTTTATTTTTCTAAAAAAAAAACATTAAAAATATTTTTGCTGTAAACGTTCAAATTATTTCAATGACATGTCTTCATCGTCATAATAAATATTTTCATTAAAATAGCAAAAAGAAACAAAATTAAAAAAAAACGTAACAAAAAAGCGCCAAATTTCAATTTCTTACAGAGGAAAAAACGCCCACTCGCTTGAGGCCAAGAAAGTGTCTAAATTTTTGAATTCAAATATTAAAAAAAATAAGTACAGTGGAGTCCGGGATAGAGTGAAGGCCTGTTCACTTAATCAAGATAGAAAAAAATAAATAAAAAATTCATTAAATTTTTGTATAAAAAATACAAAATTTTTTCTTCACCATCTTCGTCAATTACACAGTTACTTAGTAAAGGAACCCAACATCTCTTTATCGTGTCTGGCGACAATTTTTCCCAAGACACCATCAAATGATAGAAAGCATTTTTGGTTGTTAATTCTTTTAAAAAATTCTTCTGCATTTTTCATTCGAACGGTCCACTGTAAAATTTGTTTTTACTTTGTAATAAAGTTTTCCTATACATATGACATTTTGTTCGTTCGCTTGGCTAATTGGACTCACATTTGGGGACGTGTATACCAAGAAAATAAATTCATTTTCTGTAATATATTTCTTGCTCTGCCGGATGATATGGGACATTGTCGAGGTGTAAAATGGTCTAAATTGGCAGGCCCTTTAGCTCTCAATATATAAGCGAAATTACAATCCTGACGTACGAATGATGTGTGGATCCACTCCTTAAATATTGATGTTGTTTTCCAGGCGTTTTTTAACTTCTGTATTCATCCTGTGTATTAAACGATTTAAACGATCGCGGTTTTTTAGGCCTGTAGCCATTAGTGCATGTTATTCTTGCTTTTTGAATTTTTCTTCCAGGTCCCGTTCTGCATTACAGCTAATGTATGGTTTGTTTACCGGCAACATCTTCCCAAAGTTTTAGATTCATCTGTGTTGTATATTTGTTGAACACTTAATCCATATTCTTTTATTAAAGTTGATTTCTTCTTTACTCTTAAATAGATCAATGGCCCTGTTATGGGAGGAAAGCCTTGGGTCCACATATTTTTAATAAACAAATTCCATAACGTGTTTAAAATCCGTGAAGCCAGCTAGAGCTTGTGTTAAATCTTCCAATTGTTTATGTATTTTTATTGCCTTCGCCTTAAGCAAAATTCCACTCCATTGTCCAATAAACACAATTTTCTTTTTCACTTTAAAGTGGTTGGCAATGCTCTTTCTTTAGAATCTGCAATGTTACAATTTGGGCCTTCGTAGTATCCAGTAAATTCATATTCAAAAGTGTTCAATCTAACCAGATTCCACTGTAAATGAAAACAATTTAACATGTCATGAGTCTATGAAACATTTAAAAAAAATATAAGTAAATAAATAAATAAAAAATAATTATTTTAAGTTGAAGCCTTAACCTAAAAAACAAATTGTATAAAAAATTAAAAAAAAAAATAATAAATAAATAAAAACAATCAAAATAAAACAATTAAATAAAGGTTGAGAGAAAAACAAAAAAAGTTTTATATATAATTAAAAAAAAACGCTCCTGAAAATATTTTTTTATTGTTTGTAAACAAATTGTAATTATGTGGCAACCTTATGAACATAACGTGAGAGAGTTTAAGTTTTTTTTCTTTTTTTTTGCTTAACAAATTTTAAATAAATAAAATATTTTTTAAGGTTTAATTTAAGTCATTTTACGATTTGCTACCAGAAGAAGAAGAACAACAACAACAAAAACATGTAGCAAAAAATAGCGTGTTGCGTGCTGTTAATCGCTTCAAGCGTAAATTTTTTGGCGCGAATTTTATTTTATTTTTTTTTTTTCGTTCATAATTATTTTTTTTATTATATTTGTTGTTGTAGTTTTTTCTTTATAATTTTGTTTTAAAAAATTATAAAATAATATTTATTTTTATAATTAAATGTAACACGGTCTTAGAAGGTGGTATTTTTTTTAATTTTTTATTATATTTAAAAAAGATAAAGACAACTTTATTTCGTGATTTTTTTTTTGTTTCCAAGTAAAAACTATTTCAGATTATTTTTGTGATTAGAATGGAACTTAGAAATGTTCTTGAAAGACTTAAAACAAGACTTTATAAATAGTTTATAGCAACAACAACAACAATCCACATCCATACTACAGACTAAATTAGAGACTTAAGTAGAATGAACCTGGACTTTAGTTCAGAATGAATAATAAATCAAGTGTGAAATATAAACAAATCAAAGTTGTAGACTTGAATCCAGATTATAATCTAGAATGTAAGCCAGACTATAGCTATAGGTATTGGCCCAATAATAGACTGGGAATATAGTCTAGACAAGCATATATTTAAGATTATAGACTAGAGTATAACAAAGATTATAAATTAGAATAAAGACTACAAATTAGGAGACCTTAATAAAGTCCATATTTTATTCTGGAACATAACTCAGTCTATAGAATAAAGTTTAGACTCTAATATAGTGCAGACTATAAACTAGAATATAGACCAGAGTATATTTTATATTATGGCACAGACTATATGTATACTAAAAATCAGCTTAGACTATATTATAGAATTTAGTCCAGACTATATATTAAAATTTAGTTCCAACTTTTTAATAGATTATACTATATATATATATATATATATATAGATTATTAAAAAGTCTGGACTAAATTCTAATTTATAGTTCATATCATATACTAAAATATAGACTAGATTTTATAATCGAACTTAGTTCAGACTATATAGGGAGAACTATACACTACAAAAGTTAAACCAGACTATATACTATAAAAGATTTTGTAATAGAATATAGTTCACACTATATATATAAGAATATAACCCAGACCATATACTAGAAGATAGTCGAAATTATATCCGAGAATATAATTCAGATTATATACTAGAATATTGTCCAGATTTTATAACAAAATATAGTTCAAACTATATCTATTGGAATATAGACCATACTATGTATTACAATATAGTCCCAACTTTAAAATTGAATATAGTTCAGACGATATACTAAAATATAGTCTATTGTAAAGTCTGACCTATATTCAAACTCATAATCCACTACTGTATAATAGAATATAGTTCAGATTTTTTAATAGAATATAGTCCATACCATATTGGCAATTAATTTTTATTTTGTATGGGGGTAACTCTTCCCATGATTCTACCGAAATTTTTTATAGTCTATAAAAAAAAAAAAAATTCAACAAAATCGACCCAGTTGCTTCTTAGATGTCTATATGTTTTAATCAAGCAAATAGAGATTCATTTCTATATAGTTAGATTCTAGATTATATCCCGATGCTATACCAAATATAGACTATTTTTATTAGTCTAAAGAATAGATAATATTCCAGATTATCTAGAACTATCGAGTAGATTAGATTATAAACTAGATTATAGACAAGATCAGTCTAAAAGCAGGGCTTAACTAGACTTAGGCTACAACATAGAATAGAGTTATATGTTCATAAAATTACTTAAAACTTAAGAACTTGAAAATCGGAATCGACTCTCTTAATTTCATAAATATCGAATTCTATTTGACAAAAAAATATATTTAAGGTTAGACACGGCCGATTATAAGAATTAGACTACTTTTTACTATAATTTAAGCATTTTTTTCATTAGAAAACTATTAAAACACTATTTTAATAATAATTTATTCTCGAAAATTCCCGGAAACGATAGACACTTTTTTCTTCAAACACTCGAAAAACAAGGAAAAAATCCCGTGGGAAAAAAAGAAACCCTAAAGGAAATTCATTCAGGGATCTGACAACTCAAACTTTAAGTAAAGAATAATGCAGCTGTTTCTGCATCCATCGTAACTATTTATGTGGGCCAAGTTATTCTGTACTATAAATTGAGTGATCACAAACATAAACATTTTTGAGAAGTCAGAATCACTTTCTGAGTCGATTTAAGTATGTCCGCCCGTCCGTCCGTCTGTCCGGCTAGCTGTTCATGTAAAGTTTGTACGCAAAGTACAGGTCGCAGTTTTGAAAATATCTTAATGAAATTTGTCATGTACTATAATTATGGCCCAAGGACAATGCCTATTGAAATTGGTTTGGATCCTTCATTATTTCATATAGGCCCCATGTAAATGTCTCCCGGAATAGAGTTTTTAGTTCATAAATTTCTTAAATGTAAAAAGATGTTAACCAAAGGAAGTCTAAAATTTCTCACAGGTCCCATATTACCATCCTTTTGAATATCAGTTTCATACTCATAAATCGTACAAAAAGGTGGTTATTGTAAACATATTTATTCAAATTAAGATTAATTTAAGCTAAAATCCCTGTGCGAAATTAAACGAGGGTCGTTACATAAGTTTTTCTAATTCCCATTTTACCAACCCCCCCAAAAAAAAAACCGTTAAAAAGGGAAAACTTTTACATAAATGTAAATTTATAATTATAATTTATTTATTTGTAAATTTATATAAGCATAAATAAGGAAAGCAAATTATACGAGGGTCGTACATAAATTTTTCGTAGCAGACATCTACAGCCAACAAGATGGTGTAGGGTTTCTACTTGTTTGATTTAGGCTTAAGAGTGTTTTCTAAACTGGATTATAAAATATATACAAGGTCTTACATGGACTTTAAATCTTACTTATATATTCACCTAAAGCTTAGGATATAATTTGGCTTTTTTAAACGAGACTTTAGACTTAAAATTAAGACAAAAAATCTGGTTATATCTGATTGAAATATCAACTTTATTTATTAAAGTTTCAAAACATAATTACAATATTATTTCTTTCAGTGTAAGGATTCAAATAAATTTGCACTAAAAGCACTTGACTTGAAAAAGAAACCACATTTTGGTTTATTTTTTTATTTTAAATGATGATTTGGTCCGGAAAAAAATACTTTTTCAAAATCATAAAATTTAATTCTCTTTTTGTTCAAAAAAAAAAAAAAAAAAAAAAAAAAAAACTTTTAAAAATTTAGATAAAAAAATTTAAAACTCGTTAAAGTCTGTATTTATCATTTTTAATTTAATTTTAAACCACCGTTAATTTTAGTGGGTTAAAAAATCTAGATTATTGAAAAATAAAATTAAAATTTTCAATACTGATTTTATTTATTTATTGAGAGGTTTTTTTAAAAATTATTAAATTTAATTAATTTTTATTTTTACCTTGAAGATTGTTTTTTATTGCGGTATTTTTTTTAAGTGATATTGAAGCGCTCTAATTGTAGTCGAATAGTCAATAATATGAACAACAAAAACAGCTGTTTGAAAATTAATTGATTTAAAAAAAAAATAAATCCAGAATTCTTTATTCGGCTATGCCGAATCTTAAATACCCTACAAGAAAAATTACACTCACATATATACATATACACTAACAAACGTATACAATGTATTCAAGTTTTTCTTGAATATAACACAGAAACACTTAATGTGTCATAACTTATATTTTTGGCTTTAACTTTGGTTTTGAACTGAACCGATTTTTGATCATTTTTGGAATGTTAATGAACTAATTTGAACTTAATATTATGATGAAATTAATTCTAATTTATCAATTTATAATTGGAAATTTTATGAAAGACGGGCGGGGACATAGCTAAATCGACTAAAATTTTGATTTGATTCATGAATATATATGTATACATTATGAGATCTGAGATGATTTCCACTTAGCGTTACACACGGAATAATATTCCGTGTGTTAATATTCTCTCTCAGCATTTGTAATCGTGTAGGGTGTCAAAACAGAAGTAAAAAAATTATTAATTTTTTTTTAAGAGTGAAAATCCACAATTGAATTGAAAATTATGATTTAAAAAATTTTGTTAAATTTCTGTTTAAAATAATTTTTTTTTTTTTTTTTTAATTTTTTTTTTTTTTTTTTTTTTTTTTTTTTTGTAAAATTCTGTTGCCAATTTAATATTCAGTTTCATTATGTTTGCGGTTTCGATTTTATTTTAGTCGTTTTTTTTTTCTTTGTTTTTGTTTTTCCTTTTTTTTAAAGGTCGTCCATTGACTTTATTCGATTCGATTGTTTACGATTTTCTCGTAACGTTTTTTTATTATTGTAATTTTAAGTTTGGCCTCAAATACTGTTTATAAAACCAGAATTTGTTTTTGTTGCACATGAACCGGGGGGTCTCTATTTTGGTTATTAGCCTAAACTCAGTGTGGTTTAGTGCCTTTTAGTTTATTTTTTAAATAATAAAATATTTACATTTTAATTACGATCACTTAATTCACTATCAATGAGTCCACTTAAAGGACTATTATATCACATGATCATTATAGATCTTTAATAGAAGATAATCCATAGATCGCCTGATTAATTATTTATATAAAAGTTACCTGTAGACTATAGCAAATTAGATCAATTCGATCTGCATAAAAATTGATCTATCGATCACGATATCGAACGATCAGAATAAAAATTAATCTATTGATCACGCTATCGAACGATCAGCATAAAAATTGATTTATCGATGGCGCTATCGATCTGCATAAAAATTGATTTATCGATGGCGCTATCGAACGATCAGCATAAAAATTGATCTATCGATCAGGCTATCGATCGATCAGAATAAAAATTGATTCACTCTATTATGCACACTAAAAAATAATGTATCAATCAATGTATCGGTTATAAAATTCAAGAAACCTTTAACGATCACTTAACAAGCTAATTTATACATCAAATAATGTGTAATACTGAAGATCACATTGTATTCTGATGTATGTGATTGATCTCCAACAGAATCACTCTTCTCACTCTAGAAGTTAATCTGTAGATCACATTATGATTTACTATTTATATCAAACAAATTATATTATAATTCCTGGATCAGATTTACAACTATTGGATCATGTAATATGATCTTGTTGTTGTTATGTGCTGTCATGGAAATATTGGCCTTTAAAAAAACTAAATTAAATTTTGTCTAACTATTTTAGCAAGATCGACCAAGATGTTGTGAAAACACTTTTTAACCAATAAATTGATCAATAGATCAATTAAAGTATTATTCTGAAGATCACATCGCTTTCTTATATATCAATTTTAAATCCTTCCGATAAAGATAATAAATAATAATTTCCGATTTATTGGATCATGATGCGGAATTGTTAATCTAACAATTTTTTCATGTATGATCGTATTATGTAGTAAGATCGTCACAAAAGCTATCGGGAGATTGTGAAGAAAAGTCATTCAAATGATACGTTAAGATTTCTTAATGAATTATTTATCATAAAAAAATATCCGGGTTTAGGCTGAGAATATGACATTTAGAATTCGAACACGATCAATACTACGATATTGGAAAGTATGTGATCTATATTTTCAATTAAATGATTTGAAAAAAGAGCTATAAAGTGTGAGCACTCAAATTTGTTTGATTTGAGTTTGGAAAATTCAATTTTATTTCTTACGAAGATTTTATATTTTTTAACGGAGTGTGTTAAACCACGTTTTGAAGTGACAACCACGTGGCCAAGTTCTTTACAAATTTGATTTCAATTTAGAAGATTTTGAACCAAAATTCCGCTTAGGTTTTGATTCATTTCCACTTTTTCAGAATTAAAAATTATTTAATAGCAAAATTATTCACATCATTTAATATCACCAATATCAATAGCTCACGCCAGCTGCGCACAGTGGGACCATAAATAAAAAATATTGGTTGAAGAAAAAAGTTCTTAAATTATTACTTTTATTTTTTTTTTCTAACTGAAATTTCTAAACTTTTTCAACAAACAAATTCATTTAGATTCTTATCAGGCCCACTGTGCAACATTAACAACAGGTTATATAGAAGCTAATTATGTTAATGTGAGTAATTAATTGCAGCTGCTGCTGCAACAGATTAGGTGACGTGTTGTAATGAGCAGAAAATTTTGTAATTGTTAGATTGAAAACAGTGTTGTCAACTTTATGAATGTATCAAGTTTTGAATTTAAGTTAAGATCTAAGAAAGAGACGAGACCCTGTTTTAAATCATAATCACTAAAATGCACTTTTTTCATTTCTACTTTCCTTTTTTTGCAATTCACTTTTAAATCTCTTTTAAACAAAATTACTGCAGTTTTTTTTTTGTCTTTTTTCACTTTAATAACAACGATTTGATTTTCTATAATTTGCACTAGATTTAAAAAGGGGGAAGAGGTTTGAAAAACAAGTACAATTGAGTTCTCCAAAAGCTAATTTACGAAAATCAAGTGAGTGATTGAGTACTCATAGCAACAGCCAGTCATTTTAGTCACTAATAATCGTTGTTTTTTGCACAAATATAAACTTTATGAGTGCAATTACGTTTTCTTGATTTTTTTCTTCTTCATTTTCTTCCCTTTCGTATTTTATTTTTTCTACTTTTATTGATTATTGAATAAAAGATATAAAAATTATTATTTTTGTTTTTAGTCTTTTTTTTCAATTTAAGTTATTTTAAGTTGAGCAACAACAAATTTAATCACACGTCAATTTTGTAGTGAAACGAAATGCGAAATTAATTTTACGATTTATTTTTGAAATGCCAACAGAAAAAAAAGGCATGAAAGAGGTGAAAAAAAGGAAATTAAAGGTGAAATGGTAAGTTAGTGGTAAAATAATGGATGAGAAGTTAAAAAATGGATTGAAGGTGAATAAATTTTGTATGTGGTGAAAATTTAGTTTAGAGGTGAAAATTTAGTTTTGTGGTGAAATTTGGCATTGTGGTGAAAAACTATGTAAATAGTGAAGAAATAAATAAATTGTGGAAATCTAGGTAAAAAGCAAGTTTTGTGGTGTAAATCTGATTTAGAGGTAAGAAACTAGTTTAGTGGTGAATATTTTATTTAGTGTCTCTTTTCAGAGGTAAAAAATTTTTTATAGTGAAATTCTGTTTTTTTTTGTTTTCTTTAAGTTACTCTGATTGACAGAGATTTATTTGAACTGTTATTAAACGCCAACACCAATATAGTGATTCTGACCACTCCAAATCACCATCTATACCTTCGTATAGAAAGTATGGGGCCTTTGAATCTTTTGTATATTCCAAAATTGTTTGGTAAATGCGTAAAATGCCGGAGAACCAAAACTTTCGAAGACGAGCAAACGTAGTAGAGTCTGACCGTCTCTTATGAGATAACGACGATGACGCGATAGGTATTTCCTCACACAGAGCTGCTTTACGACTGAACATACTAGTTTAGTAGTAAAGAACTAGTTTAGTGGTGAAAAACAAGTTATGCGGTGAAAAAGTGGTCAATAATAAGTTTATTGGGGAAAATCTTGTTAAGTGTTGGAGAACTATTTTAATCGTTAAAAACTTTACCTAGTTTCGAGGTGAAAAACTAATTAAGTGGTGAAATTTAAGTTTAGTGTAGGAAATCTAGTTAAGAGTTGAAAACTAGTTTAGGCGTCAAACAATTTTTAGTGGTGAAATACTAGTTTAGGTGTGTTAATACAAGTTTGTGGTGATTGTTAATGGTTAAAAACTTGAACAAATGCGAAAATAAGGTTTAGTGGTGAAAATCTAGGTTAAAGGTAAAAAATAAGTTTAGTGATGAAAACCAAATTTAATGATGAAAATAAAGTTTTTTCAGTAAGAAAAATAAATGTATATTAAGAGGCGAATATATTTTCAGTGATCTAGTTTAGTGGTGAAAATTCTTGTTAAGTGGTGAAATATTGATGATAAACTTATATTTCACCTCTAGAGGTGAATTAAAGTGGCCAAAATTTGTTCCGTTTAAGAAAAAAAATTTTAGTGGTGAAAAAGGAAATAATGGGATGAAGGAGTTGTTTTGTGGTGAAATATCAAATTTTTGAATAAGAAAATTATTGAGAAACTTGTTTAGTAATGAAAAATTCACTATGTGATTTAAACATTTTATTAAAAGGTGAACTGTCCAATTTTAAAAGTAAAATTAAAAATTGAGGCAAAAATGAAATCTAAAAGTGAATCTGAAGTTTTCATTAAAAAAATTGCAGCAAAAATTTAATGTTGTTTAAACCCTTAAGAATATTACTACTTTAACCTCCCCCCTCCCCTTATAGGGTTAATCAGACAATGATGTTGATTTTAACAACAAAACTGGTTAACTGATTGCACTCTGCCTGCCTCCTCCCTCCTCATTTATTTAAATGGAAATCTACACTCATAAATAAACTTATTATGCCCTCCATCACCACAAGGGGGATGAAGGGGTTAAATTAACTTTGTCCTTAGAAGGAATTATCTCAGACCCCATAATGTATATATATTCTTGTGTCAAATCAAAATCTGAGTCGATTTGGCTTTGTCCGTTTGTCTATTGTCTGCCCCTTAACATCCATAATAATATACATATCTCAATGAACTTTGGACAGAGTATTTGTTACGGTTCTGAGAAGTTTCCTATTTAGGACCAACAAAATCGTTTCAGTTTATTTAAAGCTATAGAATTATATCTAAGACAACTTTTAAATTCAAGCGAAGAAATTTCGTAAAACTGTCAATTATAAATAAGTTGTATGTGCATTATTACCGTTTCAAAAATTATCAAAATCGGTTCAGTAGAAAAAAAGTTATAGCCGAAACTGTAACTAATATTATGACTCTAAGTTTTCCGCATTTTATTAAAGGAAAAACGTTTATATATTATATATGTTTGTGAGTGTATGTCTACGTGTGAATGTACGAAATATAACGTATTTACTTCACACACGTTTGTGGTGGAGGGTACTGAAGATTCGTTGTAGCCGGAATGTAGCATTTTTTACTTTTCAAATTCACGCAAAATTGTAAACAAAGAAAAATCGCTGCAGTAACAAGAACAGCAACAACAACAAATATGAAATCGAATCAAATGAATCGACTCTTAAGAAATAAAAAGGAATGAATCGTTTCTACAAAAAAAATTTTAACTAAAAATTTGTAGAAAAAGAAAAGAAAATTTCAATGTCAAATAAACGTTTTTTGTTTTGTTTTGTTTTTTTATTTTCAATGTCAAGAATTTGCACAACAAATAATATTTCTATTGGTGTTTTTGTTATTGTTGCTTGTTTTGCTTGTGCCGCCGCTGTTTAGTCAGACGACCAGTTGACTGATTGACTCAGTTTTTTTTTTAAGGAAAAGTTGTTGTTGTTGCTGTTTTTTATTATTTATTAATATTAAATAATTTCTTTGTGTTTTATTATGATAAAAAATAAAAACAACAAGAAAATAAAAATAAATTAAAAAAAAATATTGTTATTAGAACATTTTTTTATAAAATTTGTTGTTTTATTTATTAACAACAAAATAATTATAATTTTTTTTTGTGAAATGTCAAAAGGAAGAACTTAAATATGAAATAATAAATATAAAATAAATAAATAATAAAAAGAATGTCATAAAATACAAGTAAATAATTATGAGTTAGTGTGAGAGTGTATCTGTCTCTGTTCTCTTATTTTTTATTAACAGTGAGAATAACAATGAGTGTTGCCAACATATAAATTAAATGCTGACGTCAATGAATAAAAATAAAATTAAAAAAAAGAAGTGAAAACAAGATTTTTTTTACAGTTTATCGTTGAAGAATTATGACTAAATATTGGTTTTTCTAATAAACGTACTTAACATGGGCACTGGTGCATATTCCCATAAAGGCACATATTTTTTTTTCTAAATAATTAGAAATTATTAAAGAAGAATATTTTTATTAAATCAACTAAAGAGTGAGATCCAAAAATTCTTAACATACTTACATATACGTTATTAAAAACGAAATTACTAAACATACAGTTTTAAACAAATCTATCTCTCCACTGGGTTTAATTCCGGACAATTTAAAGGATTTGCCTGTCTTAAAACAAATACCACAATATTTTTCTTGTACCATTCAAGGGCTTGTTTACCATTGTGACAAGATGCCAAGTCAGGCCAAAAATAAATGAACACCTTATGAAGCCTTAAGAATGGAAGCAGTATTTTTTTTTGTAAACATTTCATGATGTAAATTTTGGTTTGTATACTGCCCGTTTTAACAAAAGATTGACTTTTTTGTCGCAATTGCATTTTTATTGTCATATCAAGAATTTATTGGGAAATGTTGACTGCTGATGGGCCTCACCAGCATGAGGAACATTACATTTTTGGCCAGGATTTTTTTGACTTCAATTTCCCTAATCTGTTTTTGGCCTCTTATTTTTTAGTAGCATCAGGAACTTGCATTAGCTTTAACATTTCATACCAATTTTTAAAGCAATCTAAGTTCCTCATAAAATAGCACCAAAAACATTTCATAGCATGAACACGTCAAACAAGTCTAAGAAAAAAATCCTGTTTACTTTACAAAATTTTAATTTTACTTAATTTTACTTACCACAAAGATAAAACTAAAATATAGAAAAATATTAAATGCGTTTATAGGATTATGCAACAGTATATTTTATTGCAAATTAATCAGATTATAACACTCTTTTTGAATAGAAAAACTGGTTTTTTATTGAAATCTATATTCTATGAGGTGAAAATTTAGTTCAGTAATGAAAACCTAATTTAGAGGTGTAAAACTTATTTGGTGGTGAACATTTAGTTTGGTGGTGAAAAACTAGTTTAGTTGTGATAAAATATTTTTGTGAAAAAAAAACTTGTTTAGTGGTGAAAATCTTTATTTATGTTAAAAAACTAATTAAGTGAAAAACAAGTGTGGTAAGAATATAGTTTTGTGGTGAAAAAAAAGTTTATGGTGAAAAACTAGTTTATTGGTGAAAAACTAGTTTTGTGGTGAAAATCTAGTTTTGTGGTGAAAAACTAGTTTTGTGGTGAAAAACTAGTTTTGTGGTGAAAAACTAGTTTTGTGGTGAAAAACTAGTTTTGTGGTGAAAAACTAGTTTTGTGGTGAAAAACTAGTTTTGTGGTGAAAAATTAGTTTTATGGTGAAAAACAAGTTTGGTGGTGAAAAACTAATTAAGTAGTGAAAAACAAGTTTTGTGCTGAAAAACTAGTTAAGTGGTTAACATTGAATTAAATGGTGAAAAGGTAGTCTTTAGTTCAGTGGTGAGATTTAGGTTTAGTGGTGAAAATTTAATTTAAAGATGCAAATCTAGTTTGGTGAAAAAATTTTTAAAGGTGATAATCTATTTTATTTTCTTGTGTGGTAGTGGGAGTTTAATTTAGAGGTGAAAATGTAGTTCAGTGGTGAAACTTCCTAAGTGGTAAAATCGAGTTTAATGGTGAAAACTATGTTAAGTGATAAAAATAGTTGAGCAGTAAAAAAGTCTTTAATCGTGAAAAGCGGTGAAAAACTAGTTCAGTGGTGAAAATTAAAAAAATGGCGAAAATGGTAAAAATCTAGTTTAGTGGTTACTATTTATTTTAGTGGTGAAAATGAGAGAAAATGTATTTTAGTGGGAAATATCTAGTTAACTAGATAACAACCCAATTTTGTGATGATAAACTAATTTTTGGTCGAAAAGTGAAAAGTGGTAAAAATCTATTTAGTAGTGAAAACAAATTTCGCATTAAATAATGAATTTTAGGTCTCCAACTGAAATAAAAAAATATTGCAAAAATCTAAATAATGAAAGTGGTAAAAAAATAATTTTGAGGTGAATTACATTCGGTTAAAAATTCTAAAGTATTTGTATTGTGGTGAAAATGACATATTTTAGTATTAAAATACTTGACCTCATGTGTTTCAATTACCTCAAAATTATTCATAACTTAATCTTGACTCAAAACTTTTAAGAGAGATTTTTTTATTTCTTAAAAAACTTCATAGAAAATTAATTCGAATTACAACTCTCTCAAAAAAAGTTAAAGTCTGTATGCGATTTTATTAAAAAAAATATTTATTTGTATGTTAAGTTTACATTGTAAACTCTCTATTTGTATTCTACATAACAGTGGTTTTGTGTTGTTTTTGTTTTTATTTTCACACTGTTATCACAACGAAGTCAAGCAACAGTACTTAAAAAGAGTTATGTATATAGAGAAATAAGGAGAGTTATAAAGTATACAAATGGAGACACTAATTTCCATAACATTTATTTACACTTTATTTTTTCTTTTCTTTTCATCTAACAAAAGTTTTATTTTTGTTCTAATTTTTTCTCTCCTTTTTTATATTTTCACAAAAATGCACGTGATCCGGTTTTCATTTGTTGTGATTGGTGGGTTTTGTTTGTTTATTATACAAGTGACACGTGAGTTGTAACAAAACAAAAATGTATATAAACATTTATGAAAATGTATATAAATATAGAAAAATGTTTATAAGAGAAATGAGAGAAAACAGTTGGGAGAGTTGAATGCATTTCTTGCTTTTATTAATTTAATGTAAATGTGTTTTGTATGTATGTGTTGTTGGGAGGGAGGAAGGTGTGGAAGAACAAATAAATTGCAAATAATTGTTTAAATAAACATTGAATAATACTGATTATAACATGGAGAAAAAAAGAAAACAATAGAAAAAAAAACGGAAAAGACCAACACCCTGTTTTTTTAAATTTGTTATATATAAAATCTTTTATTAAAAATTTAATAATTTAATAAATATTTTTTAAAAAAATAATTCTTTAATTCTATTAATTTTTTCTCTCTCTCTTTTCAGGTAATTTGAAAGTGACATCACTTGTTTATGTCTTAATTTATTATGATTAATTAAACAGGTTTGTTGTTGTTTTTTGTTTATATATAAATCTATTTTAATATATATTTTTTTAATTTTTTAAATTTAATTTTAAAGCTAAATTAATCATATTTCATTTTTATAAAAAATACTTTTGTTAAAAAAAAATACTCGTTTATTTTATTGTTGATTTTTTATGTCTTTTGTCGGTTTTCTCTGCTCTCATTTTAACGCTTGATTGATTATTATTTTTATAATGATTTTATTAAAAGTTCTTAAAACTAAATTTTTATAAAAAAACAAGTTCTTATCTTTCGCTCTCTCTCTCCCTCTATCTCATACAACCCACCCACCCTCTGTCTAGTTAACTTTAATTAGGTAGTAAGATCGAAAAATTCATAACATACATATGTAAAATAGTATGTGTGTATGTATGTAACGCATGGACTACAAAAAATCTGGACCAAGGACCAATGGGTGAAGTGTTCCCCATACAAAACAAATATTGTTTATCGATTGTCTAAAGAACCATAACAGCGAGAGTTCTCTTGTTGTTTTACTGGACAAAATGTAGGACGTATAAGATCATGGGGAGACGTACCCCTCAAAACAAAGCAAATATTGTTTATCGAATGTCTAAAGAACTATAATAGCGCGAGTTTTAAAATTTGGACTCAATTATTTTCCCCAAGTAGTACAGACAAGCCCTTGGGGAGAGACAGCCCTAATATAAAGCAAATATTGAATTAAAGATTTCATTCCACGTACTTTTCCATGATACAGTTTAACTGGACGAGAAGAATTAGGGGACTAAGAAAAAATTTTGTTTTGTAAAGCGCACCGGGTAAAAGCTAGTAAAAAACCTCCATATACGTTTAAATAGAATTTTCTGTCACTTTGCTCGAACAGGTAGTCCATCTCTGTTTAAAATATACCGCACTTTTGAACACATTTCTTATGCTCTTCAATTTTTTTCTCTTTTGAGAAGAGATAAATATTCTTCACTGAATTAAGTTCCGGCCAGTTTGGAGGATTTATCACTTTTAGGTGCAAGTACAACATTATTGTTCTTGCACCAATCAAGGACTTGTATTTACCCAGTTGTCGAGTTTAGCTAAAAATATATGGATATATTATGAAGTCTTAAGAATGGAAGCAGCCTTATTTGTAAATATTCCTTGATAGAATTTGTGGTATTTACAGAGTCTATTGTAGCAAATGATTGGCTTCTTTTGCCGCAACTGCACATTGTTTGACATACCAAGAAATTTTTGAGAAATTTGGCTGCTTTTGGGTCATAAGCATTTCTTCAACATTCCTTCGAGCATCAGTGACATACAATTTTGATCAGGAAGTTGAGAAAAATCTTTTAACATCCATTATGCAGCAAGAATATTTTGTTTTTCGAAAACTTGACTTCAAAGCTCCGTTTTTCGCCTCTTGATTTTTAGAAGCGTTCCTGTCAGGAACTTTTTTAGCCTAAATAGTTCGAGCATTCAGTTAACCGGACTGCATTTCTACTGGATGTGTTAGGATTTTTTTTGAAAATGCTTTCTATTGTTTTGGATATGGCAACATTATGTGGACCATTGCTTGCACCTGTGCCAGATTTTCAATCAATGGACAAGTTTTCCGTTACTTAATTACAACGTAATTAAACTGTTGTGAACAGTTTGGCCGACTTTTTCTAGGGTCGAGATGGGTTTCGTTAAAAGTATTTAATTATTTTAATATGCAATATTTTCAGTTCACTAATTTTAATCAGATTAACAATAAATTCACTTGATTGACATTAAACATTATGACTGACGTATATTTCAAAGGGAGCATTAAACGTTTTTATAAAATTTATGTTAAGAATTTTTCAATCTCACTCCTTATATCTCCCTTGTTATTCCAAAAAAAGAAAAAAAAGAACATGTGTATATGTTTCTTGATAATAATGTCATTGTGTTGGTAAATGCAACAATTAATTTGTTTTGTTTTGGTTCATGCTCAAAAACAAAAAACCTTTTTTTTTCTTAAAAACTTTGTTTTTGTTTTTGTTTTTTTTTTGCTTTACAACATGTTGTTTAAGTTTGTTTTCACAGTGTAGTACCGTATTATTATCATTTACTCTCATTTCAGTTACTCTCTTTATTATTCTTTTGCTTTTGCATACTGTTAACTAACACACACACTCTGTTATTTGTATGTACAGATTACATTACTCATACGTTATTTTTCTTCTCAACAGTTATATTATTTTGTCTTTACTCTCTTGTTTTTTATATGCATATTTTTATTTTGTTTGTATAAAACAGGGTGACCATAGTAATTTTATATTTATTTTAAAATTTATTGAAATTTTGAATTTTTTCTTGTTGTTGTTGTGGAAAATGTTAAATAAATATTTTTTATCATAATTTTTATTCTCTCTGTGAATTTTTCCATAATTAATTTAATTAGTTAATGATTTCTCTTTCTCTCTTATCTTTGATTGTACTACTTTAACTTCTGTTTATCGTTCATTAACTCTTTCTATATTGATTATTTTTATTGAATTGCATAAAATGGAAAAAAATATTATTTGTTTTGATAAAAAAATAAAAAAAGTCGTGAATTATATGATAATGAATTTCAGGTCATAAATAATACACATGATACATTGGACTTCCAATGCAGCCTAACAAACAACAAATCTTATGTCTCTCTATAGAGATCTGTAGCTCTCTATAGAAAGATGAAAACATAAGAAGAAGACTTTTAAGAAAATTCACAAAGTGTTATATATCTTATCGTATGTATCTTAAAGAGCTATAGAAACTTATCTAATAGAATCGCTATAGACACATGTATTTGGGAGATGTCTCCAGTATACGAAGTGAATCCATTCGACTTTTATGGAAATTCATAAAGAATGGTGAACTTTCAACTACTTAGGGACAGGATAAGACACAGTCTTATGTTGCTTATAAAGCGATCATCTGATTTGATGGTTATAGGCGATTTTTCTTTATGAGAATGTCTCCGGAGTGGGGAGGGGGTATTTTAAACTTCTAAGGAAATTCTCAAAGTCTAGAAGAAGTGCAACAGCAAAGGAAAATTTTAAGCAGCATACAGTGACAGGAAATTAAATGAGGAAAGTCTTCCTATACAGATTGAGTGCTTTAGATAATAAAATTAATTTAAGTATTTCAAAGATCCATAATTAATCGAGGCAAGATTCGTAGTTTGAAAGGAAAAAGGTATTTTGACAATGAAAAGGTTATTGTGATAGATAGAATTATCTATCTAATTATTTACTCTAGCCACAATGGACGTTAATGGAACTCCTCTTAAATAATTACATTTCGACACAATTTTCATGGACTGAAACTTTTACTAAGTGAAACTAAAGGGAGGTAAGTTTCAGCTTTTATACAAAGTAGTACGAAATTAATTGGCACCATTGCCTATAGATAGACCTACAAAAACTCTGATAAAAGTGGAAGTGGAAATCAAATTGGATTTCCTACTCCCCATGCCTTTTTGTTTACATTCGGAAGAGTTGTTGGTAAATTTCAGCAGATCAGGTCTATAGGAAATGTGAATAATCCTGTGCTTAATGATTTAAATTTGTGTGCTAAGAAGGTTCTATTGACTTATAAACTGAAGTATACTTACGATTCCAGCCATTTGTTTGAACTAAACTGTGTTGAGAGAATTTGAAAGTAGCGTGTTAGTTTATAGTCATGCAATTTGATACTTCTAAAGTTTTATAATGCAGTTTTGTCCACAACATAACGTAATCTGTCTACTTGTTTATAGACAATTTTATAGACTAGCTCAGGCAAGTATTTTATAGTCAAGTCTTTAGGCAAGACTATGGACTAATTTATAGAATTGTTTAGTCAATTGACTACTTTATAGTCTATTTTTTGTTGACTAATTTATGTTCTAGTTTATAGTGTAGAATGGCGTATAGTTTACATTCTAGTCTACTGGTATATAGTCTAGTTTATCTACAGATAAGTTTATCAAATACTTGTCTATAATAAAGCCAATTGACTATAGATGATGTGCCAAACGTTAAACTTGTCGATAATAGCAGATCGACAAATATAATTTAAGCTGATGATGATATTTTAACCTGATATAGTGTTTGTTTCATATATAAAATACATAATCGAATAGAATATCGCCTTTATCTGCTGACCATTTTTTTGGTTAATAATATCGCCTGTTTTACGATCATATCTGATGTCTATTTAATAGTCCAGCATGTTGCTCAGTTAAAAGTCTATTTTACTCTTATATTCTAGCACATGACAACTTTAAAACCAAATCTTGTGTCTACCATGACAAAATTAGGAATATTTTATGTTAATAGTCTACTTATGGTCTAGAATATCTCTTTTGTTTAGTTTCTGAATCCCCAGTTATTAGATTCTATAACCTTTTAACTCTGGCAACTCTTGCCACATTAGTCACACAGTACTAGATAAAATAGTAAAATAAAATTAGTAAAACTACAGACTTAAAGACCACAATTTCTAATATTTTTTGCCACCCCCCCCTTCTTGTCACTTTTCCTCAATATTATGTTGGTAAATAAAAATAAATATTTTAACTTTTTACTTTTTTTTCCAATTCAATTAAACAATTGCATTGTTTTAACTCTCTCTCTCTCATTCTCTTTTATTTTTTCTCTCTTTTTTAAAAAATAAGCAAAAATTTAAGCTTCTCTCTTGCACGTTGTTTGTTTTGATGTTTTTTCTTGTCCTCTCACTCTCTGTCTCTCGCACTTTGTTTTTAGATAACTGGTTTATTATTAAATTGTTTTTGTTGCTTTTTTATTTTATCATACACATGTTATTGTTGTTTTTATTACTGGGAAATGTTGAAACATGTGTATGTGTTTCTGTGTGTGTTAGTGAGTGTGAGCTTTAAACTACAAAAACAAAATAAATCGTATTGAAATGAAGTAAAAAAAATATATAGAAAACAAGCAACAAGATAATAATTATGATGTTTTGTTATTTTTATAAAAAAAAAAACAACAATAACAATAATTTCGTAGGAGAAAAATTGTTTTGTTTGTTTTTTTTACACAAATGAACAGTGTTACCATTGTAGCTATTTTCTCATTAAATCTAGCGATAGAATACTGATAGTAAAAATTCGTTTTAACTGTTAATGGAAATTCTAGCGATTTTACAAGCACAAATGCTGATGAACGCCAAGAAGGAGCCATCCAATAAAGCACATATTTATTATTGCTATGTCCATCTGTCTATCTGTCTGGTTTTTGAACGCTAACATCCATAACAATAGACAAAGCTCAATGGAATTTGGCCTGATTATTTATTATTGTCTTGAGAAGTTTTCTATTAAAAACCGGCTAAATCGGATTTCTTAAAATTGAACATTTTGAATGTAGATTCAGATTAAACGGCTAATTAAAATTTTATAAAATTTGGAGCATTAATATTTCTTTAGTGAAAAACGTTACATTTACACATTTTTTAATAGGGCACTGGGGAGGGGCATAAATCTTACAAAAAGAAAGAAAATCTAGCGAAATTATCGGACACGTAACAGTTGTTTTCTCTTAAGAGCGAAATCTCTAAAATCGTCTTATTGTGTGAAGATAGAGATTTTAAAAATATCATTTGAACTTCCGTAAAAATTGTCATAATTAAAACATTGATTTGAACAGGAAACAAAGTCAGTACCGATTGTACCGTTAATTTAATCTGTATATATAAAATAGGATATGTGTATGTAGCGTATGACTCCCAAACAGAAATGATTACAATGAATCAGAAAGTAATATAGGCTTTAGAAATTACGATAGGACCAGGGGGAGAAGTATCCCCATAAAAAGCAAATATTAATTATATTAAATCTAAAAGAACTGTAACAGCGAGAATATTCAAACTTGGCCACAACAATCTCTTTCTCAAGGAGCTGTTTTGGTGGACTAAATGTACGATGGATAAGATCAGGGGAAGATGTAGGCAAGCAAATTTCAATTACTGAGTATCTGAAGAACTATTGAAATGAGGTATTAAGATTTTATCCCAGTTTTTATTGGACAAATATAAAACGAATATGATCACGGTAGAGGTAGACCACGTAAAAGCATATATTAGTTATCGAATATCTGAAGAACTATCAAAGTGGAGAGTCCATAACAGTTTATTCTCAAGGAAATAGTTTTACTGGACAAAATAAAGGAGGCTTAGGATCACAAGGAAGGTGTAGGCCGCTTCATGGCAATTCCAAATATTATACTATCTTTTCATCTGGTGGAGTAATCATAAATTATTAAACTGATTTCGCCCAGGTACGAAATTTTGTGCACTTTCCAATTAAAGCGGTTTATATTGGAAAATTTGGAATGGTTAGGTCAGGGGATTATAAGATCTAAGACTGAGGAGAATTTCTGTGCAGCAAAGTGCAGGGGTTAAAGCCATTTCTGGAAATATTACCCAGTTTTATGAAAATAGTTGGCAACAGTGCTAAAGGAAATTATTTTTGTGAAATCATTTAAAACAGCAGTGTTGCCAATTTTTCTCTAAATATTATCGTCAAATTAGAGGGATTAAACATCCAGAGTACAATTAGCGCAGATTTGATTTTATTAGATTGGAAGAGTGCAGCTTTATAACTTGTTAACTCTGAACACCATTGTGAGTGTCAAAATTCAAAATTTTTCTTTGTTATTCAAACCAAAAATTTTGTTTTAACTTCTTATAGATCCTCATACACTTTCAAGGTTATTAAGATGCACTCCTCCGCTATCGGTATATTGAAATGCGAACGAATTCAACCAGGCGGTGCAGCATGTTGCAGACAAGGTTGTTGATTTTTTTTGCTATTCTACTATTTATTGCCACAAAATTTTTTAATGTCTTGAATCAAAATTTTTTCCATGATGGCACTCCAAATTGGCAACACTGAACACACAGTGTCCTTAAGTTATTTTGGTGTGAAGAGTTTAAAGAGTTCTAATTGGTTTTAAGGAGTGAGTAAATGAATTTGTTAGTTCTACTAAAAAAAACTGGACTTTTATTTAAAAAAAAACCTTAATTTATGTTAAAATGATTAATATGTGTTTTGAATTATTTTTGACATAATAAAAAACAACAACAAAAAACAACTTAATTGTTATATTATTCAGGTTTATTATTTTTTTTTTTAAATTTAAAATTAACTAAAATTAAAAAAAAAGAAACTAAAATTGTTAAAAAAAAGATCGTAAAAAACACAAATAAATAACAAAATTTATTATGAATTATTCATGCGCGCACGTAAAACTCACACACCAACTCAGATCAGTTACTCATTCGCTTAAGAGCATAAAATTGAATGTATGAGAATTGTTATTGTTATTGTTTTTTTTCGAATGACTGCAAGTGAAGTTTACGTACCATTTTTGTTGTGTAAGTTTGTTTTGTTGTTGGTTTTCTGATGTTTTTTAAATAAATAATTGAAATTGAAAAGCAAAAGTAACTGTGTGTTAAATCGTTTAAGTTAATATCTGAATTATTTATGTATCTGTAAGTTTTAATCTACTTTTTTGATTACCAAGGAATTTAAAAGGTAATGATATGTGAATGGAGTTAAATCTCACAAATACGTCAATTTAAGATAAATATAAGCAGAAATCAAAGAATGAAAATTTACGAGGGTCGGTACATAATTAATGTAGCGTGACGTACATTCTAAACGTCCTCTTAAAGCGCACAACTCGTTTATATATATCAGTACCATCATATGCTACACTCTTAAGCACAAATTAAAAAATATATTTATCGAGGGTCGATCATTAATTTTTGATAGCTATCATTAATAACCAACAAATGTGGTGTAGAGTATTAAATAGTCGGACTTGACTGACTATAACATTTTTTTTTATTTCTATTTGTTCACTTTTATTTTAGTTTAAATGCGTCATCAAATTGTGAATGATTAATTTTTTATAACCTCCACCACTTGAAATGTTGTAGTATTATATTATATTTTGTCATTTTGTGTGTAACTCTACGAAGGAACCATCAAAGACTCCATAATGTATATATTTATTTTTGCATCAAAATCAAATATGTCTGTCTGTCAGTTGTTGGCCACGCTCACATCCATATAAATTAACAGAGCTCAATGAAATTTGAGCCGAATATTTTCTGAAGTCCTGTAAAGTTTTTCTATGTAAAACCAGCAAAAATCGTTCATATATATGAAAAGATATTAAACGATATCTGAGGCAACCTCTAAGTTCCTGCTAAGAATTTGTAAAACTGTCAATTAGAAATCGATAAATTAGTATACAATTTTGTTAAAACATAAAGTTATATGTACTTCATATCATTCCAAAAATTA
>PYHX02000495.1:39146432-39177580 GCA_004302925.2 Cochliomyia hominivorax | reverse complement strand
ATAATTAAATTTCCATAAAAGTGCATTATTTAGTAGAAATAGGAGAAGTAACAAGAAAAATGCTATAATGCACTTTCTATATTAAAATTTTATAATTACTTGTTTCGGAAACATTAAACTGAAAGATTAAAATTATTAATCATTTCGGTTGATCTTAGAAAAAATTCCACTTTTATGGAATTTAAACTTTTGAAACAAGTTTTATAGTGCTTTTTTTCTTATAAAGAGCTCTAAGAATCTTTTTCAATTTGTTTGTATAAAAATAAACAATTTAATCATAATGATTAACTAGTAATTGACATTAGAACTTTGGGTGGTCTTGATTTAACATTTTTCTATAGAGAATTTTTTTTCTTCGCTATTGGTGGATCAAAAACCACAAAGACGTACAATGACCACAAAATCTTTAAAATGTGGGTGTTGAATTTCATAATAATTTTAGTTTTTTTACAAAAATCTTAACTTTTCATATAAAGAACTGAATTGAAATGATGAAAAGAAAATGATTTTACAAAAATATTTTTTTAAAAAACCCTGTTGGTTTAGAAAAAAGATAATAGAAGAAAACAGAAACTTAAAACTGAAAACTCATTTTAAGTTTATTTCACAAGAACACGAAAGTAAGACATTTTCTTGCATGATTTGAAAATTCAATAAATTCTTTCATAAAAAAAATCACACTCACACGTGCTGCTTTCAATTTATTTTAATTAAATTTCTTAACATTTTATTTCAATTTGTATTTCTTTTACTTTTCTAAATATTTAATAGTTTTTCTTTTTAGTTGTATCTTCCTGTCTGTGTTTTGAAACATGGTAATTTTGTAATTAAGTTTGAAAAAAGGTTTTTTAACTTAACACATTTCCGCCGCTGATTTTGTTTTATTATCTCTAATCAGTTTTTGACTTTTTAGAGAAGAAAGAAACAAAATATTGACTAATTGAAATTGAAAATCTATTAAAATTGATGAAAAAAAAACAGATAAAAAAACTTAATTTCTTAAATAAAAACGAAATTATTTTAAATTAGTTTGTTTCTTAAGTCTTTTGTTTAAATGCAGGGTTTCGGGATTTAAAAAAAGTATATAAAACCAGATTTTTGGTTATTTCTATAGAAAATGTGATACCTCCTGGTCAGAGAAAAAATTGTCCCTATAGAAAATCGTGATCTCTCTAGTCAGAGAAAAAATTTCTATAGAAAAGTATGATCTCTAGTTAGAGAGAAAAAAATTTTCTACAGAAGGAAATGTGATCTCTAGTTTAGAGAGAAAAAATTTCTATAGATAATGTGATCTCTAGTTTAGAGGAGAAAATTTTCTATAGAAAATGTGATCTCTAGTCAGGAGAAAATTTAAAATGTGTCCTAGTAGAAAAATTTTGTAATGTGATCTCTAGTCAGAGAAAAATTTCTATAGAAATGTGATCTCTAGTCAGAGAAAAAATTTTCTATAGAAAATGTGATCTCTAGTCAAGAAAAAATTTCTATAGAAAATGTGATCTCTAGTCAGAGAAAAATTCTATAGAAAATGTGATCTCTAGTCAGAGAAAAAATTTTCTATAGAAAATGTGATCTCTAGTCAGAGAAAAAATTTTCTATAGAAAATGTGATCTCTAGTCAGAGAAAAAATTTTCTATAGAAAATGTGATCTCTAGTCAGAGAAAAATTTTCTATAGAAAATGTGATCTCTAAGTCAGAGAAAAAATTTTCTATAGAAAATGTGATCTCTAGTCAGAGAAAAAATTTTCTATAGAAAATGTGATCTCTAGTCAGAGAAAATTAAAAATGTTTCTAGTCAGAAAAATTTATGTGATCTCTAGTCAGAGAAAAATTTTCTATAGAAAAATGTGATCTCTAGTCAGAGAAAAAATTTTCTATAGAAAATGTGATCTCTAGTCAGAGAAAAATTTTCTATAGAAAATGTGATCTCTAGTCAGAGAAAAAATTTTCTATAGAAAATGTGATCTCTAGTCAGAGAAAAAATTTTCTATAGAAAATGTGATCTCTAGTCAGAGAAAAAATTTTCTATAGAAAATGTGATCTCTAGTCAGAGAAAAAATTTTCTATAGAAAATGTGATCTCTAGTCAGAGAAAAAAATTTTCTATAGAAAATGTGATCTCTAGTCAGAGAAAAAATTTTCTATAGAAAATGTGATCTCTAGTCAGAGAAAAAATTTTCTATAGAAAATGTGATCTCTAGTCAGAGAAAAAATTTTCTATAGAAAATGTGATCTCTAGTCAGAGAAAAATTTTCTATAGAAAATGTGATCTCTAGTCAGAGAAAAAATTTTCTATAGAAAATGTGATCTCTAGTCAGAGAAAAAATTTTCTATAGAAAATGTGATCTCTAGTCAGAGAAAAAATTTTCTATAGAAAATGTGATCTCTAGTCAGAGAAAAAATTTTCTATAGAAAATGTGATCTCTAGTCAGAGAAAAAATTTTCTATAGAAATGTGATCTCTAGTCAGAGAAAAATTTTCTATAGAAAATTTTATCTGTAGTCAGAGAGAATTTTCTATAGAAAATTTTATCTGTAGTCAGAGAGAATTTTCTATAGAAAATTTGATCCCTCTTGAGAGTAATTGTTGTATTTTTTGAAACAATTTCTATTGGTTTTATCGCTT
This sequence comes from Cochliomyia hominivorax, assembly GCA_004302925.2. Taxonomy (NCBI): domain Eukaryota; kingdom Metazoa; phylum Arthropoda; class Insecta; order Diptera; family Calliphoridae; genus Cochliomyia; species Cochliomyia hominivorax. The sequence goes on along the minus strand of PYHX02000495.1, from coordinate 39,174,959 downwards.
TTTATCGCTATATTATTGATAATTGAAAAAATCTCTATATAAATATTTACAACATTTTAATATTTTTGTGAATGTTTAAATTCGCTGCACTTTAAATTTTTTACTGGAACAGCTGCCATAAAAGTTCTACTTTCTTTTGAATTTGCTTGTAACTTCCAAACTTTTATAGTTTTTCTTGGGATTTTTTCTTTTGAAATTAAAATAAACTTATAAGTTATGACTTTTCATATGCATTTAGAGCTACAAAATATTCTGCTTTTCAAATAAAAACTGAAACTTTAAAACTTCTTTCTCTAACTCTCCTTTTGCAATATGACATGAATTCTATAAAAAGTTCTCATCAGAAGACGCAAAAAACAAACAAACTAAAACTTACACTTGATATTTTGAAATGAAGACTAAAAAAAAAATAGCAGAAAAACATAATTTTCATATTTAATGTCGGAGTTATTAAAATTGTACTTTTAGAGTTTAAAATAGGAAAAATAGCATGCAGCATGCAATTTATGGAAAAAAAAAGAAAGAAATTAAATTTATTAGAATTTCTTGGAGGAAAAATGAAAAAATAAACAAAATCGTGGGAATTTTAGTGATCTGTTTTTTCAGCATTTTTTTCAGGACTATAATTTTATGATGTCTTAATAATTATTCTAATTTTTTTGCACTTTAATTATATATTTTTGAGAAGAAGGCATAAAAAGACATTATCTTTAATTTCTAGTTTGTAATAAAAGTGATTTAAATTTAAGTTAGAAATTATAGTGAATAAATGATGATTATTTTGAAATTTAAATAACAAGAAAAAGGTTGGGATCATATTAAGAAATTTAATATGATTTTAAAGAAAAATTAAAAGGGACTTAAAATTCTTGGGGAGTTTTAAAATTCTCAATTTTAAACATAAATTTGTAAGGATCACTATTATTAAAATTCTATTGGAGTCATAAAATTTGTTGTCACACAATTTCTTTTAGATGTGGTGATATTTTTTTTACTATTTTACTAAGGAGTGAGATTGAAAAATTCCGAACATACGTGTTTCGTTATAATCAGATTTAATTTAGAGCCCAAAACAGTGCGTACCAAAATTATCAAATATTTAAAACATAATAAAAATTGGTCCTAAAAAGGTTGGTGAATCATCAAAGTTTCGTCGTCAAACTGTCTCCCATGTAATTTTGTAAAAATACTCATAATAAATTAATAATTTTTATTAAAACAAAAAATATTGGGTGAAATAAACAAAAGACTTAAGCAACGAACAGCATAACCATTAAATGAGAGAAGAGAAAAGAGAGAATGAAATTCAATTAAAACATTACACTTTCTGCATTTCCGAACTGGATCTAATTGCCTCTTTAACAAACGAACATTGGAAAATTGTCTTTTTAACGGGCGATAGATTTTATAAATAAATAAAACCTGCCATTGATTGAAAACCTGGTTTAGGTAGAAGGAATTATCCACATGATGTGTCTAAAGCCAAAATATAGAATGCATTTTCAAAAATGCCCCCACTTCATTCGGTAGGAACGCAGCCCGGCTAGCTCAGTATTCGGAGTATTTGCTACAAATATACAAGCCTCGAAACGTTCCTAACAGGAACGCTGCTTAGAGACCAAATATATAATTAGAGACCAACAACAGAGCACAGAAAATTAAGTAAAATTTTCTAAGAGATAATATTCTTGCTGCATAATGTTCTGGCAGATTGCCGCAACTTCCAGGTCAAATATTTTACGTTGTTAATGCTTTAGGGAATGTTGAAGAAAAGTTTGGAACCCAAAAGCAGTAAAAAGTTCTTGGTATGACAAGCAACATGCAGTTGCACAAAAAAAGCCAATAACTTATTACAACGGATCCTATTTATACCATAATTTGGATCAAGTGATAAAGTGTTCACTATTTCTTTTTTGTCTCACATCCACTCTGTATGCTAAACAAACCCTTGAGTGGCACAAGAACAATAATAAAATATTTGTAGCAAGAAAGGCAAATTCTCCAAACTGCTTGGAGCTGAGGTCAGTGGAGAAATATTTATGTCTTGTTAAAGTAAAATTGGAAGAGTTTCTGGAAAAGGTTCTAAACTAACATCACTAGTGTTTAAAGCAGTAAAAACATTTTTCTTGTAAATTCTTCTAATAATTTCAATCAAAAAAATCAAAACTGTAAATTTAATGATTTTGTTTTTATTAACATACATGTATGTTAAAAATGTTTCGATCTCACTCCTTCATTAAACGTTTGTCAATCCTGATTAAATATTCTCAACACACAATCACAGTCATACAAACATATTCACACTTTTTTTTTTGACAAGGGACTCAATGCCAGGACTATAAAAAAAACTATTAAAAATTTTAAAAACTTTATTAAAAGAAATTTGAGACTCCAACATTAAAATCATTTAAATTTGTTATTTGGAATAAAATTAACAACTCTTTTTGGAGTTATAATAAAATTTAAATGTTTAACTTTAATTTGTGATTATTTATATGTCTAGCAAATGTCTAGTCACTATTTAAAAACCAAAAACATCAACATTAAAATAAAAACGCTCTTTTTCCATTTTAATACCCGTCTTCGTTTAATTAACCATAAATTCAATAGTGGTAACAATTTAACCACTCTTTCACCTCCTCTATTACCACTTCTTTTTCCTCTCCAACAAAAGAAAAATTTCCCACTGAAGGCAGTCAGGCGTATTGGAAACAGAAAAAAAAACACTATGAAATAAATTAAATTGAAATGAAATGAAATGAATAATAAATATTTAAAGGTTTTAACACTTTTTTTAAAAAGAAATTATAGTCAAAAGAGAGAAAAAAAAACATCTACTAAATGTTTATGTTAAATAGGGGAAATATAAATTTAAAATTAGACTCATATGGGGAGGGGGAAATAACAAGAAATTTATACAATTTTTTTTTTCATAACAATATTTGTTTCTTTTATTCATAATCTCAATCAGTGTAATTTTTTATAAGAAGCGCCACAAGTGATCATGTGCATAAATATAAGTTAAAAATTTAGTTCTGGAGTAAATTGATATCATGTGAATATTATAATTTTTTTCCTCTTGAAATGGAACTAATAAATAATAAGAATTTGTAAAATACTCATAATAAATTAATAATTTTTATACAGAAAAAAATATAGTGTGAAAATAAACAAAAGACTTAAGAAGCGAACAGCATAACGATCAAATGAGAGAAGAGAAAAGAGAGAAAGAAATTCATTCTAAACATACACTTTCAGCATTTCTGGACTAAATCTAATGTTGTTTTATTTTATTAGCGATACATATTCTATACAATATTGTCTCTTTAACAAGCGATACATTTTCTATGAAAAAGTTGTCATTCTCTTACAAGTGATGAGTTTTGTATAGAAAATGTTCTCTACTAAAGCGATAATTTTTATATATAAAAAAATCACCAAAAGTCAAAATAAATATATAAAAATGTCACAAATACAAAACAAATAAAAATCATATATTCGGCTGTGCCGAAATTGAAATACCCTCCTCCATCACTTAGATTATCCAATTATTTACGTAAGATTTTTTATAAAATTGATTCATATTAAAGAGTTTGATAAGCCTAAACCCATTTTCCGGGAAAGGGCCTTATATGGGAGCTATAGCAATATTCAGTTACGTGTATAGAAGACAGTTATATAATAATTGTGCCGAATTTCAATAAAATTGATGTATAATAAAGGCTTTCAAAAGCTCTAATACGTTTTTCAATAAGTCGCCTTTTCATGGAAGCTATAGCAAAATATGGACCGATATTCGTAAAATTAGTAACATTCGTAAAATGGAATTAAAAAAAATAATTATGACAAGTTTCAGTAAAATTGGAGTTAAGACTTTTAAAACCGTTATCCGGGAAGGGGCCTTGTATGGGAGCCATAGGCAAGCATCACCCAGATATTGTTTAATAGTATATATTATATATTTGGGTCAGTTACAAAAGGTAGCGTAACTTATTCCAATAGAATTTGCCCATATTTAAGAGTTTTATAAGCTTAAAACCATATTCCGGGAAATGGAACTTATATCAAATAACAATCAAATTCCACAAAATTGTATTCAAAATTGCGACCTATATGACACACTGGTTTTGGGTTGTATTAAATAACAGTATATTATGGTTAAATTCTGCCATTTTATGTCATATTATGTTAAAGACTTTTAAAAAGATCTTTTTCGAAATGTTAGGCTTGTCTTAGAAATCGGTCTATAACTTTTTTACTAATGGACCAATATAGCTGATTTTAAATAGGAAACTATTTAGGAGAGCAACAAAAAATGTGGCCAATTTTTATTTAATTCGGACAATTATTCTAGACCTAAGAACGATTCCACCAGACAGACATGATTTGATTCAAGAATATTTATTTAAGGGGGTCTTAGATGATTCCCTATTAGCGTTACACACAGAATGACCACATGTGGCAGTGGAGGTTATAAAAATCGATTTGGATACACTGTGACCTGTAATGTATATTTTTCTTCTTTTTTAAAAAATTTATTTCATTTTCAATGAAGAAAAGGGATGATTTTATTTTAATTATCGTCTTAAACCGTAACAAAGTGTCTTTTTTAAACGTTAACAAAATCATAAGGAAAAAACCGTTTTTTTAATTTTAATATCTCTATTTCATTGTCTCTTTTAGAACCCAAAAACAAATCGTCTATCAATTGTAACCATCTTTCAAGACAAACAATCGTTTCCCATCATTTTACCTCTTTTCAGTTAATTTAATTCCACATCATATGAATTTATGGTGGAACTTTAAAACTCAGTTTCTAAAATTCTTAAAGAAAATGAGGAAGGAAATAAAGGAAGTTATTGTTATTCTTAGTTGTTGTTTTTATTTTAACTGAAATCTATAAAAGAAACATAAATTGAAAAGGGAGTGTTTGTTATTACAAAATAATCAACTTCCTTCCTTCCTTCCTGATGATTCTTATTAAAACGTTTTGAATTGAATTCAGTTATAAACTTTGTAACACTCTGTCCGCTACCTGTCTTAAAGTAAATTATGTTAATTTCTATAAAGAAAAAACTGTAGAGAAAAATGTGTTTGTAAATTGACTCAATTTAAAATTCAAACAAGTGTAAAAGTGATCTTAAATAGTGGCGGTTTTCAAATTGAGGATGAGTCAGTCATTTAGTTTTTTTTGTCATAAACGTTAAGATGTGAAATTTTAAATGGGAAATAAAGGAGAAAGATTTTTAAAAGAATATAGAAAATGTCTATATTACTGATCTTATTAACAGTTATAACGATTAATTTCTAAATAATTTTCATTTTGGCGTTTTTTCCATTTTGGCGTTTTTTTTCATTTGGCGATTTTTTATACTTTTTTCTGATTACAGCAACTTTTCATAATTTGTGTAGCAATTTTTGCCACTCGATGATTTGTTGCATTTTTAATTAATTTCTTAGAATTTAATGGGGCATCTGACACATATTTTTTTAAAAAAGGACCAATATTACGTCCACTGACTAAAAACGAGGAAGAGATGTGTTTAAAATTAATTTCGACTTGAATATCCCTCAAACTATATAATATGTAACCATATATTTTATAGAGATCTCCAAGAACTATCAATATACAATTTTTTTGTCTCAAATCATTAACTATTTTTTGGCGAATTTCAAAAAATTAACATTCCCGAGATGTCTTATTTAGGAGGGTCACTATTTACGCCTCTATTCTCATGGGTACTTTTTCAGCTCCAAATAAACTTAAAAACACCTCAACTCTAACCCCTTGAAATTTCATTAAAATATCTCTAACAGATCAAAAGTTTAAGAATTATTTCCAAAAAAATCGATTTCGACACACTGTGCAAAGTAACATATTTAAAAATATTTTTAATCTAAGAGTTTAACTAGAAAGTCAACACTTTTTTAATGATTTGGAAAAATTAAAATTATTTTCTTTACATTAAAAAATTTTGTTCTCGAGAAAAATTTCATGGAAAAAATCTTAAATTCTCCAAAAATTTCCTTTCATAGAGTTTCCCTTCTATTTACTTTTCTTGGTTTCTGCTTCTCAAGTTTTGTGTTAATTTTATGCAACGATATTTGTCTCTGTTTTAAGACAATTTTTCTTTGGCTTCTTAAAGTTGATTTTCTCAATTTTCTTATTTCTTTATTTTTCCCATTCGTTGCATTTTCTTTTAGTGAGTGTTTGTTGGCCATAGTTCTAAGGTTAAGTTTATTACCATTTTCTTTTTCTATCTACACTTATGGCAAGTGTTATTTTTGCTTCTTCTTCTTCTTGTATTTTTCTTATTCTTAAGTTGGGCTCAATTAAACAAGTCTAGATTAGTTCACACGATAAGACTTTTAGATAATTTGTCTGTCCTTCCTTGTTTCTGTCTCTTCTTCATTTGTTAGAGTGTTACTATTTCTATCATTCTTTAAAAAATGCAAATTCACCCTACAGTTTTAAAACAAAAATGTATTCTAAACGAAGACAAAAACATAAAAAATATATAAAAAATCGCTAAAATGTCAAAAAATCAACAAAATGAAAAAAACGCTAAAACAAACAAAAAAAATTCAAAATTATACAAAATAAAGTTAAATCACTAAAATTTTGATTATGAATTAAACTCAAATCAGCATGAAACCTAAAATGAAAAAAAAACGTGAAAACAAAAAAACGCCAAAAAAGCTGTCATAATATAAATAATCAACCTGATTAGAGAAATCTTACCATTTAAAGATTCTTGAAAACAATTATACAAAAATAACCTTACAACTTCTTTGAATTTTAAACAATCAATATAATCATAGGAAAAAAAATCGCTAAAATGAGAGAAATTAAAAAATAAAAATTTTTCTAGAAAACAAAAGTTCAATGAGCAAAAAAATCTATAAATGAAAGAAATCATCAAAACGAAAAATATTTTACATCAAAGAAATTAAAATTACAAAATTTTTCTAAAAACGCTAAAATGGAAAAAAATCGCTTAAACGAAAACTCTTTAAAATTATAACTTCTTCAAAGTTAAAACGACAAAAATAGAATAAATTTAAGATACTTAAAGATGAGGATCTCAAATAAAACAACTTTGTTAAATTAAAAAAAGCGCTACAACATTAAAAACGCTTTTATGTTAAAGAAAATTCGTCATGTTAACAAAAGTATTAAAATCTGTAATTCAAAACTGCAGGGCTTTTTCTTAAATTTTATACTTTTATAATCTTAAATATCTTAAGATCTCAGAGACTTTATATTCATTTCAAGAAATAATAAAAGAGTGGTTGTTATGGATATTATCACAATTTTATATTATTTTTCGTATTTTATTGTATAATTTTCAAAAAAAAATATAAAGAATAAATAACAAGTTGAATATAAATGATGATTTATTTTAAAGTGGTGGGAAAATAAGAAAAAAATGTATAATTAAAATGATTAAAAGTTAAACAAATTGCTGGAAGAGTGAAATAGAGACGTAAATTTATCATTAAGTAGATTTGTGGCGTAAGTCTTTAGCATTTCTTTTTTGGAGAGAAAATATGACAATGAAATGAATTAAATTGGGAATAAAATAATAATGATTTAATTCTAGATAAAAAATCATTATTTCATAAAAAAGAAAATAATCACAATAACATTTCAGTTGAAACTTGCAGAGAAAACAAAAGATTTAAGAAACAAACTTTCTCTATTTATAATAATCTTCCCGATTATTTTGTCATAAACAAAAACAAAAACTGTTTTAAACTGTCAACACTTAATAACGTCAAAAATTGAAATCTTCTTATATTAAAAAAAAGACCAAAATAAAATTAATTGAAAAATGAAACTACCAACAACCAACCTAAAACTCAGGGCCATAAAGTAAACTCACAACAGAAACATCTACAGGTAGAAAAATAAAACAAAGAATAACAACAAAACACAATAAAACATATCACCCACATATCTGATAACATTTTGAGAGAAAAATAAAACTAAATTCAACACATTTGAGAAAACTCCCGGAGCTACAAAATTCATAACAACAAAAGTTGTTCAAGAAAAACATCGGAAACTATAAAACCCGGTTGCACTTAAAGGAAAACAACCCTTTTGTTTTTTTCCTCTTTAAATTGAATTTTTAATTTTTCAAAAAACAATAAAACTTTCAGGAAAAAATAATAAGAAAAAATGAAGCAGCGTCTTGAGAAAAACTTGTTGAATTGTTATAAAAACTAAAATGAATTGCAAAATTAAGAAAATGAAATGAAAAAAGAAGAAGAAGAAAACTTGATAAAAAACAATCATTTTTCAAAATTAAAAAAAAAAAATACAGAAGAACAAGAAGAGGAAGCAGAAAATTACATATATGAGTCACAATTTTTAATTTAGTAAAAATACCCTACAAGCAGTCGAACATATTTATAATCATTATTTAAATTAGACGCTAAAAGTACTAAACTACAACTGAACAAGAACTGAACCGGAACTGAATTAGAACTTAACAAGAACTGAACAAGAACTGAATTAGAACTGAACAAGAACTGAACTAGAAACGAACTAGAACTGAACTAGAACTGAACCAGAACTGAACTAGAAACGAACTAGAACTGAACTAGAACTGAACCAGAACTGAACTAGAAACGAACTAGAACTGAACTTGAACTGAACAAGAACTGAATTAGAACTGAACTAGAACTGAACAAGAACTGAATTAGAACTTAATTAGAACTGAACTGGAACTGAACTAGAACTGAACTGGAACTGAACTAGAACTGAACTGGAACTGAACTAGAACTGAACTATAACTGAACTGGAACTGAACAAGAACTGAACAAGAACTGAACTATAACTGAACTAGAACTGAACTAGAACTGAACTAGAACTGAACTATAACTGAACCAAAACTAAATTATATTAACACAATATGATTTTCTTCTGCGTATACAAGAAGCGAATATTTTCATTAAAATACAACAATAATAATATTATATATGTTATATATTTCTATGGTTGATATGATCATAATATTTTAAAATACTTTCCAAATTATGGTTGTTATTTCAATTTAGTTGTATAAGAAAAATGAAGGGAAAATTATTTATTTTTCTTCACTTTCGTGTAAATATTTTTAAGGCCTTAAAAAGTCGTCTGTAATTGAGCAGTTCAAAAGTCCATTTTATATATAACGCCGGCAATTGTTTTTATTATTTTTTTATTATAGAAAATCATATTCCCATGAAATGATTACGTGTAAAATGTTACTTTGTTTAGTTCAGTTTAAAGAAGAATCCTGAAACTTTCAGACAAAAACGTCTCTACTGACTTATAAAACTTATGAAAATGAGAACTTTTTAACAACAACAAAAAAAATATACCTGATTGTTTACAAGATTTTGAATTATTGTTTTAATACTTTAATTCTGAAAAGAAAATCTATTTTTTTTCACTATAAAACTCAAGATGGTGATTTTCCTACAAGAAATTACTTGAAGTAAAACAGAAAAATAAAAATGTAAAATCCAAAAAAAAATCGTTGTTTCTTTTAAAGTCTTTTTTAGAGTTAAAATAATTATTTTATGCTTGTTTTATGCTAAATAGCAAACAATAAAAAAAGAAGAGCAAAATATAAAAACAACAATAAAATTATTTATAATAAACATGACAAGACTTTCTGATGGGAAAATCTCGTTTCCGAATAAAAAGAACAATTGAAAGGAAACTCACCTGAAGTGCACAATTAAGAAAACAATTATTTTGTCCTGGTCCATTTAATAGACCCTTTGATGGTGGTTCCATGGTGGGAGATGTTAAAATATTCGGTGCTCTTAAAAGCTCTATAAGGCGACCACGTTCTGTCATATTTTGTACGGTACCCATATTGTAGTGTTTTGGTGTGGGCACCTGTTGATAAACAGCACCATTAGGAGGACCTGTTTGTGGTCCTTGTCGGTATATGGTGGGTGACATGGGTGAAGCCATGTTTTGTGATAATTATAAAATTGTAGTTCTCAGGCAGAAGTTTATTATTTTAAAGGAGACATGACTGTAAAGAAAAAATTAATTAAAATCTCTCATAAAACAAAAGACTTAAGCAACAAACGTGTTTTTAAATGCAACTTAATTTTAATAAATGAAACTTTATTTAAAAATGATATAAAATTTCTTAAAATTTCATTAAAACGATGACAACGTCTAAATGTCTAGTTATTTAAAAGAATTTAAGACAAATGTCTAGAAATTATTTGACGCAAACATTTATTCTAGAGTTTTTTTCCCCTCCAAATGTGTGTATGTAAATTTCTATTTTATTGTAAAATATTTATTATTTACTACGTAATAAACAACAGCTGCTAAAACTACGTAATTTCTTTAAATATGATAAATATTTAGTTAAATATTTTTTTTTTATTTGAAACTCATGTAAATTTATGCAGTTATGAATGTGACAACAGTAATTTACATTAACATTTTATGACATTTTGCTATGAAGTGATTAGATTGATCTGTTTTTTTCGCAAGGAATTTAGAAAATCTAAATAATTGCGTTAATTTGAGATATTTAAAAACTTTAAGTGTTAGTGAATGTGTTAAAATAACCGCTTTTACTTCCGAACACTTACAAGTCAATAATTATAAAAAAGTACTAAATAGCAAAAATTACATTCTTTTCTTGTACAACTTAAAGTTCATGGCAAGTTCAGTTCAATGTTTAGTTAGTTCCTACTTCAGTTGTTAGGTCACTTCTAAGTTCATTCTGTATTCAGTTCTTAGTTCGATTCAAAGTTCGGTTTTGGTTTAATAAGTTCAGTTCCTTATTCAGTTCTGAGTTTAGATCTCTGTTAAGTTCTTATTTAAGTTCTTAGTTCATTTCTTAATTCAATTTACAGTTCAGTTCTCAGTAAAGATCTACTTTAGTTCTTGGCTGAGTTCTTATTTCAGTTCTTTTTTCGATTCTAAATCCGTTTTTTTAGTACATAGTTCAGTTGTATGTTCAGTTATTAGTTCTTTTTTAAGTTCGGTTCTGAGTTCAGTTCATAAATCAATTCTTAGTTCACTTTTTAGTTGAGTTTTTAAATTTATTCTTGAGTATAATATTCACTTCATAATTGTGTTCACAGTTCAGTTTCTAGTTCAGTTCCAGTTCAGATTTAGTTCAGTTCTAGTTCATTTCCAGTTCAGTTCTAGTTCTGTTCATTTCTAGTTCAGTTCCAGTTCATATTTAGTTCAGTTCTAGTTCAGTTCAAGTTCTAGTTCAGTTCTAGTTCAGTTCCAGTTCATATTTAGTTCAGTTCTAGTTCAGTTCAAGTTCTACTTCAGTTCTAGTTCAGTTCTGGTTCAGTTCTAGTTCTGTTCAAGTTCTAGTTTAGTTTTAATTCAGTTCTAGTTCACTTCTAGTTCACTTTTAGTTCAGTTCTGGTTCAGTTCTATTTCAGTTCTAGTTTAGATTCTAGTTCAGATTCTACTTCAGATTCTACTTCAGATTCCAGTTCAGTTTTTGTTCAATCAATCAAATATTTAATATATTTTCAAATAAAAATTTTATGTTTTCTAAGTCTTTTGTTTTTCACCAACTTTACAAATTATAACTTGAAAATAATTGTTTCTTAAAAGCTTTTAATAAAAACAAAACACTCTTAACGCTAAATTCTTAAAGCCTGTTTATTGTATATTAAAAAAATTTATTTATTCATTTATTTTTGAAAAAAAAAAACTCTTGTCGACAATTTTCAAATAAAAAATTAACACAAAACTGGTCTTGAAAAAAATTCAAAATCCATTAAAACTGCATCAACTATTTAAGTCATTTTTTTCTAATTTTTACAATCTCTGATTGTTTCTCTTAACAAGAATTTAATTTTTTTCTTCAATCATCAATGAATTAAAACATGAATGAATGGATCGATTGAGAGAAAAAAAACTATTGAACAAGTGATTGTTATAAAATCGTTAAAGAGTTTATTAAACATTTAAGTGATTGTTTTAGTTGTTTTTTCAAGATTAGAAAAAAACTCAACGGAATCTTTAATAGTTTCAATGAATTTTTCAGTTTTTTTCTTATAAATTTATTAGAATGAACATTTAATAAACATTTTTAATGTCGTGTGTTATAAAATAATTTTATAAAAAGGAGATTGTTGTTTTCTTTTTCTTTTTCAATGGAAGAAAAATCTTTAATTGATGAGCGATTGGAAAAATAAGTCAAATCAATGATTCTATAGTTTTCTATTACAACAAAAATTATTTAATCATAAATATTTTATTTATGATTGAAGACTTTCTACCGTTATTCGGCCAATGATTTGATAAATTTCTAGGCTTCATATGAGTTAAAACACAGTAGGAAAGGCACAAAATGAGATTTGAACGTTTATTGGGGATTCTTTGCAAGCAAAATCTGTTTGATGTTATAATCACTAATTTAAAGTTTAAGCAATTTTTTTGGCTTATTTTATGCTTATAAATGTATTTTTACTTAATTTTATTTTAAAAAGCATATTTTTGCAATCGTAAGCATTAAAGCATATTTTTGCTTATTACAGTTCAATGTCCTCAATTTGCATATTTTATGAAATCCAACTGAGAATCTTCAATTTTACCGCATACTCTTTTCAAACAAACTTTTTGCTGACCCTACGAATCTTAAGTTCAATTAAAAAAAAATTGTTTATGATAATAAAAATTCTTTCTTATTACAATTAAATTACAAAATACAGACACACACACACAATATGGCGCCTTAGTTAGCAAAATATTAAATTAACAGTTTTTCATCATACAAAACGTGACATAATTACCATTATTTACTTACGATTACTTGTTTAATTTGAAGAATTATGAAAAAACACTGAAATGTGATTCAATCAAAACTAAAGAAATTATGACATGAATTATTACAAAATTTCCAACAAAAAAATCACAAGTTGGCAATTTAAATAAAAAAAATTAATAAAATAATTTATAATAAAATTTTTTAAATAAATGAATAAATAAATTATGTAAAAAGTGTTTTATGTTGGATGAATTTATTGCCAAAAGAAAAGAATGTCAGTTTTTTATGTTTAAAGAAATTTATTCAGAAGAATTTTGCTTAGAACTTGGGTGGCAAAATGTCTTCAGTTGGCAAAGTCCAAAGAACAAGGTGTGTGAAAAAATGAAGAGAAAAAAATGGAATTTTTATTGTTTTGTAAAGGAATTAAACAATTTTAATTTAATCTCATATATTTGTTCTTTATTCAACTCCAGTTAAATTTTAGTTCAGTTCTAGTTTTTAGTTTAGTGCACAATTCAGTTCATAGTTCATTTCTTAGTTCAGTTCAGTTATCATTTTAGTCCTCAGTTCAGTTTTACGTTTAATTCAAATTTAGTTTATAGTTGAGTTATTAATTCAATTCTTTATTCAGTTCTCAGTTCAGTTTTTAATTCAGTTTTAAGTTCAGTTCATATTCAAACTGATAGTTCAGTTCTTTGTTCCGCTCTCAGTACAGCTCACAATTTAGTTCTTAGTTAAGTTACTAATTTAGTTCTTAATTCTGCTGTTCTTAGTTCAGTTCTTGGTTCAATGATCAGTTAAGTCCCAGTTTAGTATTTTAGTTTTGTTTTTAATCAAGTTTCTTTTTCAGTTTATATTCACAGTTCAGCTCTTAACTCAGTTCTCTTTCAGTTATTATTTAGTTCTTAATTGAGCTGTTCTCAATTCAGTTTTTAGTTCATTATTATATCCTTCAAGTTTCTAATTCAGTTTATGTTTAGTTCATGATTTAGCTCTTAATCCAGCTTACAATACAGTTTCCAGTTCTGTTCTCTGTTCAGTTCTCAGTTCAGTTCTAATTCAGTTTCTAGTTAAGTTCATAGTTCAATTCTTAATACAGTTCACTATTCAGCTATCAGTTCAATTAACAATTCAGTTCTCTGTTTTTTAGTGCAGTTTTCTGTTCAGTTGTCAGTTTAGTTATTAGTTCAGATATTACTTCAGTTCATAGTTTTGTTTCCACTCAGCACTTATTCATTTTATTCAGATTTAGTTCAGTTCTAATTTAGCTATTCAGTTTTTAATCCAACTATAGTTCCAGTCTTTAGTTTAGTTCATTTTTCACCAAACATTTCAATTTATAGTTCAGTTATCAGTTTCACATTTTAGTTCATAGTTCAAGTTTTAATTTAATTCTTAGTTCAGTTCTTATTTCAGTTTTAAGTTCAGTTCTTTATTTAGTGATCAATTTAGTTCAATGTTTTTAATTCAGTTATCAGTTTCACGTTTTAATTAGTTCTTAGTTCAGTTCTTAATTCATTTCTAAGTTCAATTCTCAGCGGAATTATTAATTCAGTTCTTAGTGTAGTTTCTAGATTGTAATTCAGTTTATATCAAAATTTATAGTTCAGCTCTTAATTCAGTTATGCTCACAGTTCAGTTTTTAGTTGAGTTTTAAATCAAGTTTGTAATTCAGTTTATATTCTAGTTTATCGTTTGGTTCTTTATTCAGTTATGCTCACAGTTAAGTTTTTAGTTCAGTTATAATAATTCAGTTCTCAGATTCTCTTAATTAAGTTCTTAGTTTAATTCTCAGTTCAGTTCTCAGTTCAGTTTTTATTTTAGAACTTAGTGCAGACCCTATTTCAGTTCTTAGTTCAATTCCCGATCAGTTTTACTTCAGTTTTAGTTCAGTTATAGTCTACTTTTTAGTATAGTTCCTTGTTTAATTTATAACTAAGCTTTTTGTTCAGCACTTATTTCCCCTCTTTATTCAGTTCACAGTTTAGTTTTCAGTTCAGCTACTAATTCGTATCTTAGTATAATAATTGATTCAATTCTCAGTTCATATTTTAATTCCGTTCTTAGTTCAGCGCTCAATTTAGTTCTCAGTTCAGATTTTACTTCAGTTTTTGTTCAGCTTTTATTCAGTCTTAGTTCGATTCATAATTTACTTTTCAGTCGTTAGTTCAGTTTTTAGTCCAGCCCCCGATTCAATGCTTGTTCAGCTCCCATTCCACTTCATATTCCAGATCATTGTTGTGTTTAAGTTCATTTAACAATTCAATTTATAGTTCATTTCATTCCTTAGTTCGTAGTTTAATTCATAGTTCAGTCTTTAGTTCATTTCATAGTTTAGTTTACAGTACTTTTAGCTTTATTTCAATTTCGCAAAATATATATATTTTAGCAATCTTGTGAGAAATTATTTTTGGCTTTATTTTGAAAATATCTATATTTATATTTATATTTCTTATGAATAAAAAAGTGAATAAACTCATTTTTAAATATAAAAAATTTCTTCTTTTGTCCAAATGAAATATAAACTGTTTATCTTCAAAAGTTTTTAGTATAAATAAAAAACGCGTGTTATAATTCTTAACTGCCAGAAATTCTTTTTAGAAAAAGATAATAATAAATTATGCATAACTAATTTTATATGCTTCATAAATATTGAAAATTATCTAATATCAGAACCAAATTAAGCAAAACAAAAAAAACATGATTTTAAATACTACAGAACACTTAGAGAAAAAATATAATAAAAAAGACTTGAGTCTTGGTGTCTCTCTCTCTTTCAACCTGTCTTAATGATTTCTTGGCGTATTAAAATATTTTATTAATAATTTAACATTTTTTAATGACTGTATTTGTCCATCAAATGAAGAAAACAAAAATTATTTAAATATTTTTAAGTAAAAACAAATAAAAATAACTAAAGAGAATGAAAAAAAATTATAAACAACAAATATTTAAACGTAGGCGTTTTCTCTAATATATATATATATATGTAAATATATATTTTTATGACCCTGAATTGTTCAATATTTTAAGACACAAATATCGAAATAGTTAAAGAGATGATAATAAACGAATTTTACAGCAGCTAAAGGAATAATTTCAAAGATGGTAAAACTCATAGTGTCCGGTTCGAAGGACCACCAAAGAACTTCTAATAAATGTCTATAGACTAAGATCTAAAAATTCTTAACATTCATATATGTTAATAAAGCCAAAACCACTTAACTGACAGTTTAAATTCTTTTTTATTTGATTATTTTTTCATTTTTGATTATAACAATTTGCAAAAAAAAGCTTTAATCACAAGTGATGAAATTTTGATACTATTTCGGAAACACTTTCATTACCGTACTTATAATGCTTTCCGTTATTTTGCTCCTGTCACTTATTTTAATCAGATTAATTAATCAGATAACTGAGATGTTTTACAAAGGCAACTTGATCGAAAAAGTATCATATAATACTTGAGTTAAAAATTTTAATAAAAAAATGTGTTAAGAATTTTTCGAACTCAGTCCTTACAAAAATACTCCTTCATTAGTTTATTTTTAAGTTTATTTCTTACTATTGTAGTGATTAGTCTATGCTATTTGAAAACATTCAAAACACTCAAACGGATAATTAAGATTTATGGTCCTACGTACCGGATACATAATTTCGCATACTCTCAACTAATGATAACCGGCATAGACCTGTTATTAATATTTGTGTTATGATATTGACTTTAATTAAATTAATATTTTTTTATTTATTTCTAAAAAATATTCATAAAATGTGCAGATTTAAAGGTGAATCGTTCATTATCGTTCATTATTCATAACGCGAATGAAAAATTATGTTGATATGCAAATGAAGAAAAAATCCAAGAAGATTTTGAGAATTTTCTATAATTTTAAACACGTGCTAAAATCATAAACTTTAGTATTTTATATTAAATCCACATAAATAAAAATCACTTAATCATATTTATTTGTTAATATTTTATTAAACATTTTTAATTAAAGACTGACCTTTAAAGCAAGTGCCAGCTTAATTGAACTTCAACTTACTTTTACATCATTCAAATCCGTAACTCATCAAGATTTCCTACACTTTTCTTAATCACATAAATTAGGGAATGAATTCCATATAATAATTTTATCGTAAAACCTAATCTAACACCTAATTTAGTGGGTGTTTTCTTGACAATGATCATTTAGAGTTGACAACACCTACTTGTAATCTGATAATAAATTTTCAAAATGTCGAAATTCTTCCAAAATTATCAAGAAAACATATTTGTATCCAATAAATTATTTTTAAAACCCCAACTTCATTATTATCATCATAATAATTAAGTTATAACAAAAAAACTTGACCACAAACAATTTATTTACAATAAAAATTCTTCGAAAATTCTCGTTGCAAGAAAAACAAAATTGTAGCAATTTTTCTGCAAAAAAGAAGTCGTTTGTGTTGTTTTACGTTTTTCCACCAGAATAACTTGTTTTTTTTTTTATAATTGTGGCAATATTTACGGTTTAATTTTAATATGCTGCATTATTGGCCCAAGTTAAACATGCAACATGCGTACACGCAAACATTACTACAGTTCAAATGAAGTAAACAAAGAAGAATAAAAAACAACTAAGAGGAACGAATGTAAAATATCGACAGGTAAAAATTGTAAACAAATAATTAACCCTTAAAGGAGCACAAAGAAATTATATTAAATATAAAGAGAAAATCTGAAATGAGAACAGAAGAATTAAAAGTAAACTAGAACTGAATTAGAACTGAACTAGAATTGAAGTAGAACTAAACTAGAACTGAACAAGAACTGAAATAGAACTAAACTAGAACTGAACAAGAACTGAACTGGAACTAAACTAGAACTAAAGAAGAACTGAAATAGAACTAAACTAGAACTGAACTAGAAATGAACTACAACTGAACTAGAAATGAACTAGAACTAAACTAGAACTGAACAAGAACTGAAATAGAACTAAACTAGAACTGAACAAGAACTGAACTGGAACTAAACTAGAACTAAAGAAGAACTGAAATAGAACTAAACTAGAACTGAACTAGAAATGAACTACAACTGAACTAGAAATGAACTAGAACTGAACTAGAAATAAAGAAGAACTGAAATAGAACTAAACTAGAACTAAACTTGAACTGAACTACAACTGAAATAGAACTAAACTAGAACTGAACTAGAAATGAACTAGAACTGAACTAGAACTAAACAAGAGCTAAACTTGAACTGAACTACAACTGAAATAGAACTAAACAAGAACTTAACAAGAACTAAACTAGAACTGAACTAGAACTAAAGAAGAACTGAAATAGAACTAAACTAGAACTGAACTAGAACTGAAGTAGAACTGAACTAAAACTGAACTTGAGCTAAACTTGAACTGAACTTGAACTGAGTTAAGAACTGTATACAGAAGTGAACTAGGACTTTAAGTATAAACTGATATAAGAATTGAACTAAAACCTGAATTAGGAACTAAACTAAGAATTCTATAATAAACTTATCTAAAATATGAACAAAGAATATGAAATGAACTAATAAATGATCTTAGAACTGAACATAGAACTGGACTAAGAATTAAATATGTACTAAACTATGACGCCAACTAAGAACTGAAAAATGAACTGAAATCTAAACTGAATTAAGAATTGAACTGAGACCTGAACTAAGAACTGAGCTAAAAATTGAACTAAGAACTGATAATAGAAGTGAACTAAAAACTAAACTAAGAAATGAATTAAAAACTAAAATTAAAACTGTTCTAGAAACTAAAATAAGATCAGAACTAAGTTTTGAACTGAGAACTGAATTCAAAAGTGAACCGAGAACTGAACTAGAAATTAAAATAAAAACTTAACAGAGAATTGAACTAAGAAATTTAACTATGATCTTATCTAAAAACTAAACGAAAAACTGTACTAAACGAAAAACTGTACTAAGTGAACATAAAACTGTTCTACGAACTGAATTAAGAACTGTACAGAGAACTGACGCATAAACTTAGCATGGAACTGAACTTATAACTGAAATATATACTAAATTATGACATTAATTAAGGACTGAAATAAAAACTGGTTAGAGAAGTGAACTGGTACCAGTACCAGGAAATGTTACCAATTCAAACCGACTGCCGTTTTAGGTTTAATTTTGACACAAAATCTTAAGATTTTCTTTTTTATAATTTTAATATGCAAATATGGTAGACATCATAAATTTAACATAAATATGGTAAACAAATTTATATATATATTTTTTTCTTAATATAAACTAAAGTCCAGCTTGTGTGATAAAAAAAAATTATAAAAAGAGGACAGTGATTAAAATATTTCTAGCGTCGTGAAAAGGCTGGGTAAAAACGTTTTTCCTATAAAAACAACAAATTCTAAGCCAAGAAATTATATTGAAATGTCTGTATGTCAAATTTGAAAACTGGACAGAATGAATATCGATAAAACGAACGGTCCAAAACAGGTGCTTGAGAGTGTGCGTGCATTTGGAGCACAAAATAAAATTAATAATTCAAATTTCATAGATTTTGTAACTGATAAGATCAAGAATATTTAATCAAAAAAAATCACTTTAATTAATTAATGTAATTTATCTTCTATCAGTAATTAAGAAATTTCAATAAAGAAACAATAAAATTTACATAAATTTATAGAAACCAGAAAGAATGTTATATTCGGCTATGCCGAATCTTCAGTACCCTCCACCATAAATGCATGTGAAATTAATACGTTAAGTTTCGCATAAACACGCTAATGTATTCAAAAAACTGACTGGACTGGAACTGGAACATTAAAAACCGGTTAATCGAGTGGAAAAAACGGAGATGTGGAATTTTTCGAAAATATCAATCGTTCGATTTTCTGAAATGAAAAAAACCAGTTAACCGATTTTCGGTTCCGAATTTTGAATACACTAATACACACTTACACATACACTCACGGACATTAGTTAGTTAATTAAAGTTTTCATATATATCGGATATATTTTGAACCGATTTTAATAATTTCTGGAATGGTGAATATTATGGCAAAATTTCATTCTAAATTGTCGATTTACAATTGACAATTTCACGAAAGTTCTTATCTTGAACTTAAAGGTTACCTTAGATATCGGTCTATATCTTTAAACATATTGAACAGATTTTGCTTATTTTAAATAGGAAACTTCTCAGAACTATAACAAATACTCAGGTAAAATTTCATTTAGCTTTGTCAATTATTATGTATGTGAGGGTGACAAAAACAGACTGACTGATTGACAGACATGACTAAATCGACTCAGATTTTGATTTAATGCAAGAATATATTTACACTTTATGGCTTCTGAGATGACTTCTTCTTAGTGTTACACGCGGAATGACAAAGTTCACTGTTTGTGGTGGTGGAGGGTATAAAAATATTTTATAAAAACTTTCACTTGAAGAATTTTGTTTACAAAAATAATCTTTTAACTCCGAATCTTTTTGATATTAAATATTTTATGTTAATTTTTCTTAATTTAAGGTTAAATTTTATAAATTTACCTTTTTAAAAAGATTTGATTAATCACAAATTTTGTCATCTCCCCTCGTATTAATTTGATAATCAGTTACACCTTCTTATTACACAGAAAAAAATAGTTTTATTTAATATTTTTCTAAAATTTATTTTTCAAATCTTTAAAAAAGATTTAATTGAACATTAAAATCTTTTCGTCTTAAATAAAATTATAACAAAAAAAAATAAAAATAAAAATTATTTATCAAAATATTTGCATAAATTAATCATTTGTTTATATAAATTATGTATAATTTTTGAGTTGTTGTTTTTGTATTTAAATTTTCTTATAAACAAATCAAAAAAAATTTAAATGACATAAATTTGTATTAAATGACAGTTTTAGCAGACATGGGTGTAGTTCGAAGTCAAATATCTTAAAATCTAAATTTTATTAGTTAATTTTAAGTAAACTGACAGTTAAATGTCATTTAAATAACACAACAACAAATAATGTAAACAAAAATAATTTAATTGTATTGAGAGTCTTTCTATGGAACCGGTCAAATATTATAGCAAAATTTACTTAGAAAAAATCTGCCTTCAACTAAAAACCTAATAAAGAACTAAACTATGAACTCAATGAAGAACTTAACTTAAAGCTGAACCAAGAATAGAACTATGAAATTAAGTATGATCTGAAATATAAACTGAACTGGGAAATGAACTTGAAAATTAGTGAAAAACTGTACTAAAAATTGAACTTCGATTAAAACTACAAACTGAACTATGAACTAAATTATTAATTAAACTAAGAAATTAGTTGAAAACTGAAGTAATTTAGACTAAAAACTAAACCAAGATTTAAACTACAAATTGAGCTGAAAGCTGAACTAAAAACTGTACTAAAAACTGAACTAAAAACTGAACTAAGAACTTAAACAAGAACTGATCTATGAAATGAAGTGTGAACTGAAATATGAATAAAACAATAAACTGATGATGAAAAACTGAAGAACTGAAGTATGAACTGAACTATGAACTGAACTATGGACTGAATTATGAACTGAACTCAGAACTGAACTTTGAACTGAACTATGAACTGAACTATGAACTGAACTATGAACTGAAATATGAACTGAACTTTGAATTGAACTATGAACTGAACTATGAACTGAACTATGAACTGAACTTGGAACTGAACTATGAACTGAACTATGAACTGAACTATGAACCGAACTACTACCCAATTACAAATGAACTAGAACTGAACTAAATCTGAACTTAAACTGAACTAGAACAGAACTAGAACCAAATTAAGAATTGTACTTAGAACTATACTATGAAGTGAACAACAAATTGAACAGAAAACTGAACTAAAAAAAGAACATTGAAGTGGATTAAGAAATTAACTTTGGACTGAACTAAGAACTAAAAAAAGAACTAAAATATAAATCAAATTAAAAACTTAACCTTAAAGTGAACTCAAAGTTGAACTAAGACTGGGATTCTATTAAAATATTTGATAATCTCGCGTTAATTCTTCTGTTGTATATTTTCTCACAAAATTCAGATTTTAGTTAATAAAGTTTTCTCTCCATTTACCTTTCAAATACGCTAATTACGCTGTTAATACGTATATCCGATATTTGCTCTAATTTTACAGATTACAACAACAAAAAACTTCTTCTAATAAAAAAAATCTTTTGAGGCATTAAACTTGTTATTTACTTCATTTTTCATTTTCACACTTTATTTTTTTAAGTTTCGATTTTCGAATGATCGAAAAAAAAACTACACGACACAGCATTTCCGCTTAAACTCATTAAGTTTAATAATAAATAAAAAAATAACTTAAATAAATAATTTTTTTTTTAATAAATAAAAAACTATTAAATAAACTAAAAACAAGGAAGAAAACAACAACAACAAGACCTAAACAAATAAAAATTCACGGTAAATGAAATGAAAAATTAATTAATATTTATGGTGAATTATGTATGAGACCTGTTAACAGCATTTTGGCGATAAGAAATATTGAATTTTTATGATGTAACTCTTGAGTAAGAAAGAGAAGAATTAGAAATATTGAAAGAATAATTAAAAAAATATATATATTTTCAAAATAAACACGTACGCACTGTAAAAAATTACTGGATAATTAACAAAAAACAAAAAAACTTGAGTCAGAATTTGAAGAAAAAAGAACGAAAAATAATAATTTGAATAAAACGAAAACGACAAAGTCACGAATCGTAGGAAATTGATTTATAATTTCAAATTTGTATTGATTTGATATTTGAAGCCAGAAATTAATTTAATGAGAATAAAAATTTCAATTTAATTTGTTTTGAATTTTATGTTAAAATTTATTTGATTCGATTTTCATGTTTCAAAATAAATTGTTGGCTTTCGTAAGTTGTTGACTTTTGGTTTAATAGTTTTGAATGAGTTTTTGAACTTGTCAATTCATATCAATTTTAGTTTTTATGTTTTATTAAATCTTATCCACACATTTCAATAGTCTGTTTCAACAAGGTGCGGAAAACTCGGCTTAAGATCTTCATTTTTGGATCATTTTCATTTATTAGCAGGTTTGGAAATAAATAAGAATTAATTTTTCCTCTTTTTATAATGATTAAAAATTGAATCAATTTTTGGGAAAAAAATTATTGCGATTCATTTTTAATTGCGGGAATTTTGAAGAGTAAAAAATTAAAGAGATTGTGAATATTTCATTCATCATGCTGAGTTTCATTAGCATCTCCTTTCATTTATGAAAAAATAAACGTCAATTTTTTCGCATTTAACATTTTATCTTTTTAAATCAGATTGCGAAAGTAACAATTATTTTTCGATTATAAGAAAAAGAGCGTAAATTGAAGAGCTTGCGAATAATTTGCTCACTATGGTGACTAGGATTATTTTCGTTTTTGAATACGATAAAAAGTCCGAAAATATAACGTATTTTGACTAGAGGAAGCTTAGTTTTGGTTACTTCGTGTCGGAAGTTCAATTTCAATTGATGTCAAAATTGAAGAATTACAGCATTATTTACCAAAAATAAATGATTGGAAACACTGTGCGTTATGTCAAAAACAAGAAATGAATGGAATGAAGAAATTTATACACAATTTCTAAGAATTTATCATTTTTCGTTCGTTTTAAAAACTGTATATATAATTAGGTTCTTCGCATTGAATGATCCATTACAAGATCTGAAAAAATAATCGATTTTCCTACTCTGGTTTCTTATAAAGAAACCTCCGGCCAACAATTTATTGTCGTCATTGTTCTTTAATGTTGAAACTAATTTTTATTGTTTTTAAGGGTTCGACAGACATTTTAAATTGTCATTTACAATTATAGATTGTGGTTTTATTTATTTATTTCTTTGTTTAAATAGCAAACAATCGATAATACTCTAGAGTATTTAATAAAAGAGATCCAAAAACCTTCACTTTCATGTTGAACCGCAAATAAATTCAATAAAATTTGGACTAAAACTTTTTTTGTTCTCAATAAAAATTCACAAAAATAATTAATTTTTAAATCTTCTTCATCTTCATAAATCTTCTCGCTCCTGAAAAATTTGCGGAAATCTAAAAAATCTTAATCAAAATCATCTCTAATGAACTTAGAAAAGACCACAGTGAAATACACACCCAAAATCATATATTTGTTTAGAGTTAAATCAAGAATCTTGTATTTTCCTTATTTTCCAATTTTATTTGTTTTCAATTCAAGTGCTATTTTTGCTTCTTCTTCTTCTCTTCTGGGGCACATGCCCTGCTCGTGCTGCATGTTTGTAACACATTTTTTTATTGTTTTCATAGAACTTATTTACACAGAGAACAACAGCAACAAAAAGTATATATTTATTTTTAGATAATGGAATTAAAATCCAGATTTTTGTTGTTGAGGCCAACAACAGAGACGCACATTTAGCAACAAGTGCATTTTCTTCAAATCTCACTAAAACCCTGCAGTTCGGAAAAAAAACATAAAATTTACAACAGAAAGGAAATTGTGAAAACCTCTTTGTAGGAAAATACTTCCAAAAAATTTAAAAAATCTTAAATTGAAATATTTTTTAAATTAATTTGTAGTCTGTAAAAGACCCCCACATTAACCCCTGGTAATATATAAAGTAATCTATGTAATAAAACAAAAACCATTTTAAAGATTTTAACTAAAATCGATTAAATATTTTCATACACATAATTTTCTATTTTGTTGTTTAAATATAAATTTCTTTTTATATAATTAAAACACTAATGTTTTGACTACTATTTGACCCCCCCCAAGCAATTTATCACATAGTTAGTTAACATTTTGAAAACAAATCCCAATTTTTTGTTTTTCGAAATAATGGTCTTCGAAATTTTTAACAAAAAACTTTTAAAATCCTTTACAATAATTTGTTAAATTTTTCGCAAAATTTTCAGAACTGCAGGGTTTAATCCAAATATCTGTTTAATATTTATAAACATTTTACTTTTTTTAGTACTTATACACATATTCAGAAATTATAAGGCAGCGTACTAAAAACTTTTATATCTGACTGGACATTTTGTTTACATAAAGCAGATTATATAGTTTAATATAAAATATGTATTTTAAAAAAACAAGCAGCTGTACACTTTTTAGATAATGAACATACGTTTTTTGCTGAAACATGTAGCTGTTTAATATATAGAAAATAGCAAAAATGCATAAATATATTCTTAGTTAATTTCTTATTGCAATTGTAAATTTTAATTCTGTTCTAAGCCCAATTCTCAGTTCAATTTTCACTGCTCGTAGAACTGTTTTTAGTTCAGTTGTTAGTTAAGTTCTTAACTCAGTTCTTAATAAGTTTTTAATTCTGTTCAAATTTGAAATCAATTGTCAATTTAACACATTGTTCAGTTCTTAGTTCACTTATTTAATTAATTCGTAGTTCTATATTTAGTTCAAATTCATTTCTATTTCAGTTCATAGTTTAGTTCATAGTTCAGTTCATAGTTGAGCTCATAGCTCAGTTCATAGTTCACTTCATAGTTCAGTTCATAGTTCAGTTAATAGTTCAGTTCATAGCTCAGTTCATAGTATAGTTCATAGTTTAGTTCATAGTTCAGTTCATAGTTTAGTTCATCGTTCAGTTCATAGTTTAGTTCATCGTTCAGTTCATAGATCAGTTCATTGTATGATATTTAGTTCAGTTCATAGTTCAGTTCGTAGTTCAGTTCATGGTTCAGTTCATAGTTCAGTTCATCGTTTTCGTTTCATAGTTCAGGTCATAGTTCAGTCCACAGTTCAGTTCATAGTTCAGTTCATAGTTCAGTTCGTAGTTGAGTTCATTGTTAAGTTCATAGTTCAGTTCATAGTTCAGTTTATAGTTCAGTAGATACTTCAGTTCATAGTTCATATCATAGTTCAGCACAAATTCTAGTTCAGATTTTAGTACAGATACTGGTTCAGATTCTAATCAAGATTCTAGTTCAGATTTTACTTCAGACTCTGTTTGAGATTCAGTTTCAAATTCAGATTCTTGGTCAGATTCTGCTTCACATTCTGGCACAAATTCTATTTTAGAATGTAAATCAGATTCAAGTCCAGATTCTTACTTCAGTTTCTGGTCGAGATATGGTTCAGATTTTAGTTCAGATTCTATTTTAGATTCTATTTCAGATTCTAGTTCAGATTCCAACTCAAATTCTAGTCAGATTTTACTTCGAACTCTGGTTGAGATTGTTATTCAGATTCAAATTCAGATTTTATTCCAGATTTTAGTTCAGACTTTGATTCAGATTCTTATTAAGTTTCTAGTTCGGATACTATTTCAGATTCTAGTTCAAATGCTTGTCCACATTAGAACCCAGAAACTAGTAAAAATTTTAGTCGATTTCAACTTTTATTTTTATTCTGATCTTTTAAATATTTTAATATTTTTATTCTTTTCACTAGTTTTTTTTTTCCAAAAGTTTCTTTTTTATCATTATCATTATAAATCCAATATTTTTTCTGCTGTTTTCTATTTGGAACTTAATTTAAGTGTTTTAAAGAAAATTAATTTAAACACAAAAATGAAAGAAAAACAAATCATTTCGTTATGCCTCATTTTCAAATTTAAAATTGAAATTATACGATTCATTAAAAATTAGAGAAAACAACAACATTAAATGCTACAAATGCATTTGTTTTCCAGTTGTGCTGGGGCAACTTTAGCCACTTCTTTTACCCGACACCACATGATTTTTTCATTTGACTCATTAATAAACTTAAAGAATTTTTCTTAAATTTTCAGTACAATTTTCTTAATATTTTCCAGAGTGTGTATGTGTGTGTGTAAGAAAGTTTATGTAAATAATCCAGTTGTAGTTCTCAGTGGATTAACAGAAAGGGTCATATATTGGAAATTTTATTGGCAGCTTTAATGCGAGAAAATTTAGAAAATCGGAATATAGAAAATAAAGTAAACAGATTTTCTTTAATAATTTTTTATGTTTTGAAATATGAATTTTTTTTTATATGTTTTTTTTTAATTTACAGAAATAAATTAATTATTTTATAAGTTGTTATTATTATTATTATTATTATTATTATTATTATTATTATTATTATTATTATTATTATTATATTTGAAAATTTAATGCCATTAAATTATGATAGAAATTATTAATTATGAAATTCTTCTTCTATAAAATAAAGTAAAAGTGTAAAATTTTTAATTAAATACGTGTGATAAAGTAAAATAGTTTTTTTGACCACAAAAGAAATTACAAAATGACAACAACAAAAAGAGTTAAAGAAATCTGTAAAATAATAAATGAATAAAATAATAAAATAATAAATGAAAACTTTATGATAAAAAATGACCATAAAACAGAAATTGTTGGTTTACTTTCCATGACAAAATGACACGAACAGAAAATTATGAAAATAATGACAACATTTTCATAAAATTATGATAAATGACATAAATTAATTATTTTTAATTCACAAAATTTACAAATATAATAAAAATGGAAATAAAATCTTTTTTAGCAATAAAAAAATAATAATTTTAGGTGATAATTTGTGATACATAAGTTTCGCCATTAATAAGAAATACTTGTGCAAATGAAATTTAATTTTAAAAACTTACTTTATATGACAGACCAAAATCGGTCTAAAATCGGTGTATAGTCCAATCTTAAATCATTTTATAGACCAGTTTGTAGTCAGTGTAAAGTCGAGACAATAATCCGCCACACAAATAATAGTCATTTTATTTCCCAGACTAAATTAGGTTTATAGTCTAAACTTTAATATATCGCTATACTTTAATCTGGACTATAGTGTACTATAATCGATATAACAATACTATAATCGATATAACTATACTATAATCCAAACTATACTAATTTTAATGTCCAAACTTTAGCTATTATTTAGTCCAAACTATGATAATTCTATAGTCCCGACTATAGTTATTATATAGTAAATTGTATAGGATCAAGAATATAGTTATTCAATAGTCCACATTTTAGTAATTCTACATTCCATTCCAGACAGTAATTCTACAATCCAAATTACAGTAATTCTAAAGTCCAAACTGGAGTTATTCTACAGTACAGACTGTAAAAATTCTATAGTTCAGAGTATAGAATTTTATAGTCCAGACAATAGTTATGCTGCAAACCAAATTATAGTAATTCCATTGCCTAAACTATAGTTATTCTATAGTTCAGACTATAGTTATTCCATAGTTCGTACTATAGTAATTATGTAGTCAAATCTATCGTACTTGTATAGTGAAAACTGGACTAATTCTTTAGTCCACAGTATTGTTAATCTGCAGGCCAGACTATAGTTATTCTATAGTCCAAACTGTAGTAATTCTATAGGAATTATGTAGTCCATATTATGGTAGTTCTATAGTCCACACTATAGTAATTATAAAGTCCAGATTATAGTTATTCAATAGCCAAAACTATAGCAATTCTATAGTCCAGACTATAGTAATTCTACAGCTCAGACTACAGTTACTGTATAGTCCATGATCTGGTAATTTTATAGCCCAGTCTGTAGTCGAGTTCTTAACTAAAAAAACTGGAATTTAATATACAGAAATTAACTCCAAACAATTATCATTGAACCGATTTTTTTCCATCTTGTTAAAATATCAACTGAAGCATATAAATTCAAGACACAAAAAATTCAAAACCATCAATCATCAATTGAAAAACGATTAATTTTGCCAACGAAGGAAAAAACAACTGGATGAAAA
>PYHX02000495.1:39110064-39146332 GCA_004302925.2 Cochliomyia hominivorax | reverse complement strand
AAGAAAAGAAATGAAAAGAATGTTAGTCAATTACAATTTTAATTAATTTATATCTCAAACATGTTGAATTCGTCCCATGGCTAAGTACAATATGTAAATTTTATTATTTTCTCTTTCCATGATTATTGTTATGTCCAAAATGTTGTGCATACATGCATGAGTGTTTGTCAAATGTTTTTTTTTCCCCCAAAAAACACACACCAAAAGGACAAAATCGTAGAAATGGAATATTCTTCTGTATTTTCCTCTCTAATAAGCAGGAAGAAAGCACAAGGTATAGATTAAAAAAATTAGAAATGGACATGATTAAAAAAATTAATGAAATGGACATTTTGCTGAGTGCCCCTGTTACTGTCCGTTGCGATCCTAACCGTACTACATTTTGGAACCAAATTTTAGAACTTTCGCTGTTAAAGTTTTTAGATATTCGATAATCATTTTTATTTTGTATGGGGCTTTCCCTCCCCTGGTCCTAACCGTTCCATACTTTGTTCACTAAAATAGTTCCTTGAGAAAGTGATTGGAACCAAATTGAGAACTCTCGCTGTTACAGTTTTTAGATATTGATAATCATTATTTACTTGTATGGGAGATCGCTGCCCCTGTATTATCCGTCCTACATTTTGGCCAGTAAAAAGATCCTTGAGAAAGTAACTGGAATCAATTTGAATATTCCCGCTTTACAATTATTTAGATATTCGGATTATAATATTTGCTTTGCGTGGGAGTACCTTTCCCCTTGCTCCTTCCCTTCCTATATTTTGATCAATAAAATAATTCTTGAGAAAGTGTTGGGGTCGAATTTGAAACTTTTGCTGTTATAGTTTTTTAGATCTTCGATTAATAAATATTTTTTTGTATGAGGATTATCTCCCCCTGATTCTATCTGTCCTACATTTTGTCTTGTAAATCGTTACTTGATAAAGTGTTGGGACCAATTTAAAAATTCATATTCGATAATTCAATATTTGCTTTTTATGGAAGTTCCTCTCGCCCTGTCCTATTGTCTGTTGAAAATTTCACCAAAATCGGTTTCAGTACTTTAGCTGTTATAAGTCCCAAAAAAACACAGATTCATTTATGTTTAAAACCATTTTAAAGACCTTAAACAAAGATTTCTCACACCAATAGTAACAACTTAATAAAATATGTTCTTTAAAAATATTATAGTCAATGCTTTTAATAATATGTTCATCACAAACATGTAATGTTACCCTTTATAATTACTCAGTGGTATCTAAACGGTTTTTTGAAATAATTCTCTAACTCAGATCTACTGAGAAAAATTCTAACACGTAGCATTTTCATTAAAACTTTAAATCCAAGTATTATTTGATTTTCAAGTCAGTTATTTCAATCTGATGAAAATGAGGGACCTGAAAATAGTGGCGTACTAATATTATTTAATATTTTAACAAAACCCAACTTGGCCCTACTAGAAGTTGACCGTCAAACTATTTCCAATGTTATTAAATAGAAACGAGAGAACTTGTCCGTTTATAGAAATCCTGGTTCAGGTAGAAGGAATGATATTTCTAAAGCCAACAAAAAATAATAAAAGCAGGTTTTTCGCAACTTCCTGGTCAAAAAATGTATGTTGATGATGCTCGTGGGAATGTTAAAAGTGTAGGACCAGTTGCGACAAAAGGAGTCGATCATTTGCTACAACGAGCTCTATAAATACAGACATTAATATCAAGAAATGTTCATAATCCTTGAGTGGCGCAAGATATTCTTGTTAAAAGAGAATTGAAGATTTGCCCAAACCTTTGGTAGACTTTCAACGGAGAAATCACTATAAAAAATTAATGGAAGTGGGTTTCCGATTTT
Organism: Cochliomyia hominivorax; assembly: GCA_004302925.2. Lineage (NCBI taxonomy): Eukaryota > Metazoa > Arthropoda > Insecta > Diptera > Calliphoridae > Cochliomyia > Cochliomyia hominivorax. The sequence continues at coordinate 39,144,502 of PYHX02000495.1, read as the reverse complement.
ATCACTGGTAAATTAACTATAAAAATATGTTTTTGAATTGTTATAACCAAGTTCAATCAAATAAGAAACTCAAACCGTAAGTTTTTATCAATCTATATGTATGTAAGAATTTTTCGATTTCACTCCATAATATGAAATAAAGAGATTTATTTCGTATTGTTATTTTTTCTTCAAAAATAAGCTTAAGTTAAGGTTAACTCTTATAGTTTCAGAGATATTCAAGTCGAAAACAATTTTTAACCCATTTGGGCGTAGATTTTTTAGTTTCGTTTTATACTTTTTATTTATTTTTTAAGAACATCTTAAGGAAAATTCATATAAAGTAAAGTTGGATGACGTTGGGGCAAAGACTCACCCACAGGCCCTATTCAAATTTGGTAAATTTTGGAAAAAAAAAACGCAGAAATTCGAGATTTTTCTTAAGGCAAAAAATCAAGATTTTTTTCCCAAATTCATGAATGAGTTTATTTACTGAAATTTCTTATAAATATCGTTATACGTTTGAATTTCATTAAATTTTTAATAAAAATTTTTCATAAAAAATCTATTTTTTAAGTTTTTCATAAATTTTCCATGACAAACGACATTTTACAAATTTTTTCTTTAAAAAAAAATTTTGAATTTTCATTTTCTAACGTTTTTATAGATATGAAATACTTCTATAAGCAGTTTGTATTTCAGCTGAAAAACTAAACTAAACAAAGATTCCTCTAGCTAATGTAACTATTTTAAATACATTTCTACACTGAACAAAATTTCTTACGTAATATTAACGAAAAAAATTTCGTTAAACTTTATTAAAGAAAAAAATGTTAAATAAACAGATTTTTTTAATTAACTGAATTTTTCTTCAAATTGAAGAAATTTTAATTAATTTTTTTATTAAAAGTAGTTAAATTGAATAAAATTTCGTTGAAAAAAATCAACGAAAAATATGTTATATTAACAGTTATTTAGTAAAAATGGCAGTAATACATTGCAGGTAAAATAACACACAAATTACTTCAATTCTTCATACTAAAATGAAGTTAATTTGAATACACTTTTTGTTAATTTAATTATTTTTTTCGTTAAATAATTTTTTGTATATTTTCTTTGTCATATTTAATGAAAATCTTAAGAGGAAAATATTTTATAGTACATTTTAATTAAAGAATATTTTGCAAAAAATTCCTGAAAATGCAAATGGATAATCAGCTGATCAACAAACATGTAAGTAACTCTTCATCAGAAATACAAGCCGGTTAGCTCCTTACTGTCCTTTGACATGGCACTATTTTCAGTTGTCTGTTACGTTTTCTACAATATTGAATTATTAACTAAAACTAGCTTTTACCTTCGAGATCTCCCCAGTCCTAGACCTCGAAAGAAATTTCACAAAATCGACGTGTATTAAAAAATAATTGGGAACAAATAGATCTATAGACATTCGATGATCAATATTTGCTTTGAAATGGGTACTGCTTCACCCCTGATTCTATCCGTCTTGCATTTTGTCCAGTAAAACAGTTCCTTGAGGAAGTCATTGCGACCAAATTTGAAAAATCTCGCTGTTACAGTTCTTAAGATATTCTGTAGTCAATATTTGCTTTCTGTGGGGAGTCCTGCTTCACTAGGTTCTTAATAGTTTATGTTTTAATTTACTGCAACAATTTAATGTAATTCTTTCTTCAATTCAAATAAAATTTCGTAAATTTAACTTAAATATTAAATATTTATTCAAATTGAACAATATTCATCAATATAAAGAATTTATTTTCTTTGGTTGAATAATATTTATTCAAATTAACCATATTTTTATTAACGAATTGAAATTGACAATATTTTCATCAATTTGAAGAATTTTCAAAAAATTGACGAAAATTTCCGTTATGATGAATAAAGGTTTCGTTGGCTGGTATTTAGCCTACTTTTCTTTCGTTATATTTACTACCATTTTTGGTTCATTGTAGGTTAAATGATACCAAAAAAACACATTTTGGAATCACTGTGTAAAATAAGTTTTATGAAATTTTTCTAAGTTATTTCAGATTCTAAATATGAGCATTATTTTTACAGTTATTTCTATATTTTTTATTTTTATAAATATTCACATTCATCATATGTAAATTTTTCCTTCTTCAAGTTAAACTTATTATATTTATGTAGCACAAACATGATAAGAATATCATGTTTGTGCTACATATTCCCAAACATGTTTATAAACATTCTTAATAAACAATTTTACAAATACAATTGTCTTCTCCAAATGCCTTTCAATGGTAGTTTTTTTTCTTTTTTTGTTCGTTAAATCTCTTTTACTGGAAGTTTCACATGTCAACAATTTTCTACAAAAAACATTCTTAAAGGTTTTAATAGATTTATTTTACTTGTAACACATACACAAACAAACAAACAAACACACACACACATAAATATTATTATTTTTCTATGTAAATCAAATAATAACATCCTTAATAATGCACAGTGGGTCCGAAATGATTTTTTTTATGGTAATAATTATGTAAATTTTGAACCGAAATATGACATAGTCAGAGTTGAGGTCTTTATGAGTTGATTTGGAGCCTCCTTTATGACCAGGGTCGTAGTTCGTGACCCTTTAAAGATATTTAATTAAAAAAATCGCCAAAAATCATTTATGAATTGAGAGAAAAGAAATTTTATATATGAATAGTCCTTGCAAATGTCTATAGAAATATGCCTGCACGTTCGAAGATATTCAAGTCGAAAAAAATGTTTAACCCATTTTTAGCTCTGTTTATTATTTTTAGATAGCGGACTTACTGCAGTTAAACAAATTTATACGAATCAGATTCCCCATAGAATCCAAAAAATATTTGTGCAATAACTAAATATATAATGTGAATCCGTAAAAAAATTTTATTAATCTGAAGTTGGAACCTTAAAAATTGTTTATTTTTTTAAATTTTTACAAAAAGGTGGCAACATTTATTCACTTATAAAACCATATCTTTATTCTGTGCTTTTAACTGTGTTATTGTATCATAAAGAACTCTTAACAGAAAGGCGTGCAAACTAAATCCGGATGTCATAGGAGCAAAGCCCATAATTTTGGAAAAAATTTTTACTTTGTTTCTTAAATTCCCAAAAGGCAAAGCTGAAATAATTTTTTTATTATCCTTAATATAATAATATATTGCAACATATGTAGGACAAACAAACAAAAAATAGTTTCTAGCGGCGGGGCCTTTTAATGACAAAGCGATCATTTAAGAAAAAAGTCAAATTTTCAAACATCATTTATACGGTCTGAGATTTTGGGCATTTCGGTACGGAAAGGTGAGAATCTTTTTAATTTCCCGATTCATGGATAAGTTAATAGATTTCATATTGGTTCTTCAAATAAATGTGGTTATTCCAGCCTTGCGATTTGAGAACTTAACAAATTAAATAAAAAAAAAAAAAAAAAAAAAAAAAAAAAACTTAACCTTAAATATTAAAATTTTTTCCAAATTTTATAAGCTTAGATAGGGCTTCTGGGAATGTCTATGTCCTAATGACATTTACAAGGACTTTTCATGCTTCGAAATAATTTAAGGATTTTTGGCGATTTTTTTTAAAATTTAACATTTAGACTTTCACTGTCTATGCCCCTGACCATATAGGGCCCTGTGTTCCTCCAAATCAGCTCCAAATCACCTCAGCTCTAACTATGTGAAATTTCGTTAAGATAAAAAAAATCGGTTTGGACTCACTGTGTATTAAATAACATTTTTTTGTTTTTGCTCTAAAAATAAACTTTCTTGTATTTTGTTTTTGTTTTTGTTTTGTTGCTTATTTTAGTTATTTTACTTAAATATTAATATTGTATGTTGTTGTTATTATTACCAAAAATTTTCTTTAGTTGTAGTAGTGTTATGTTATTATTATTATTATTGTTGTTTTTGCTATTACATTTCATCGTCAAGTATGCATTTTATTATTTACGTGTCAGTGCGCATTTTTGGTTATAATTGGCATTTCAAGGTCATTTATAATAACAAGAATAAAAAGAAAAACAAAAACAACAACTACAACTACAAAAAAAGATACGATTCTCTTTTGAATTTTTAATATTTCTTATGTTGCACACACACCCATCAGCATAGACTTACTAAATGCCATGGTACCGTTTTCGACTCTTTTTTTACTCTTCATAAGATCAGATCTTTCAGAGAGTTGAATTTTTAATGTCTACACTAAGAACAATAAACTTTTATAGGAATATAGATTTCTCAATTAAGTTTTTGAAAAAAAAAAAATAATAAATTTAAAAAGGAAAAATCATTAGAAGCGTAAAAATGGTTATAATTTTAATATATTCAATTACAGTTTTTCAAATACAACAAAGAAAACCAATCAATTTTATTTGACACATTTTGTTAACACATCCTTTCTACTCACGCTTGACAATTGTAACCAAAGTTAATGAAATGGAAATATTAAAGTACGTTTTTTCACTTTTTTACTCTTCATTAGATCGAATTTTTTAATCTTCGGAAAAGAAGAGTAAAAATTAGGATCATTTGAAAATAAAGATTTTGTTTCGAGTTTTCCATACTCTGCTTAAAGCAAACTAACAAACACACATATACACACACCCGTCAACATAAACTTACTAAAAGCCGTTATAGTCTCTCTGTTTTTGTTTTTTTTTTTTTTCTTAAAATTTAAAAAAAGTTTCTTTTATAGAACCGTTAGAAAGAGTATTAAAATAACTGCATAAAATATATAAAGAAAAAGAGAGTGAGAGTGGTTTTGTGGGGTAAACAGTTCAAATACACAAACATCCTCACACATCTGTTTGAAATAAATATAAAATTCTCATTTTTGTATTTTTTCTTTTTTTTATATGAAAATGAATTTCTATATTTTCATTCAAAGTATTTTCGATCTATTTTGTAATAGATTTTGTGGTTAATGTGTTTGTATGTTTGCATGTGTTTAAGTGTGTGTGTGTGTGTCTGTGTGTTCATTTATTTTAATACAATTTTTTGGTAATTTTGTGGTATAAAGGAAATTGAAAAAATATTAAGAATAATAAAATTTTCGTTTAGAATTTAATATTTATTAGTTGATGACTCTTTTTTATTTTTTTTATTTAATTTTTTTTATATGCAAAAATTGAAGAATAAAACCATTTTGAATTGAAGATTGAAAATGAGTTTTTTTACACAAAAAAAAAACTTGAGAAAAGAAGATTCTAACTGTAAATCTGTTTTCGCTGGGGAAAAGGAAAATAATAAATTTATTTTTTATGGTTTAAAAAACTTTGCATATTTTTAGGCATTTAGAACATATTCGGAAGTGAAAGTTAAGGGAAAGCACATACACACATATTAGTGTTCGAAAATTTGATTTTTTTCGAAGTTATAAATTTAAAAATTTCCAATTTTATTTTTTCTAAGAAAAAAGTAACAAAAATTCAAATTAATCAATTTTTTTGTATTAAAAAATAAATTTTATATTTAAAAACAGAAATTAATTTCGATTTTTTTAATATAAAATTTTTGGTAATTTTTTCGAAATTATATTTTTTTTCGAAGTTGTAAAATTTAAAATTTTCAAAATTTACATTTCTAATAAAGAAATAACAAAAAATTAACTTAATAAAATTATTAATAAAAAAAATTATATTTAAAAAAAGAAATAAATTTTGAATATTTCGTTATGTAAAAAATTTAATAAAAATTAATTTTCTTAAAAAAAAAATAAGTTTTTACAAAATTTTGGTAATTCAAAATTATATTAAAATTTTTTGAAATTAAAGTTTTTAATAAAACTACGAGAAAATTATTTTTTTCTTTGTTTTTAATAAAAAATTTCGATTTTTTTAATTTCGATTTCTTTTTTTTAGCGAAAAATTGTATAAAATAATATTACTTTATTTTAGTTTTGTGTATTTATTTAAGAAAATTCAATAAAAATCATTGTCTGATAAATTTATACAATTTTTCAAAATTCGAAATTATGTTCGAATTTTTCGAAATTCAAAAACTTCACTGAAAATGCTAGAAATTGAAAAAAAATTGTGTTTATTAAAAATATACATATTTGTTATATTTTCGAAGTAAATATATCGTTAAATATTTTCTATGTTTGAATTTTTCGAAAATGAAAATTTTGTTTAAAATTAAAAAAAAAAAAAAAACATTTTTTAACATATTTACACAATGCTAAATTCGAACTTAATTTCGAATTTTTCAAAATTAAAATTTTTAGTTAAAAAGGAAGAACAAAAAATTTTTTAAGATTTTTGGAAATTCGGAATTTATGTTCGAATTTTTCGTAATTGAAATTTTTCACGAATATTAACAGAAAAATAAAAAACTACTAATTATTAAACTGTATATTAATGGGAGTTTCTTGAAATTTTGAATTTATGTTCGAAATTTGAAATTTTATTTTTTTAAAAAAAGAAACAAAAGTAGAAAAGTACGTTTACGAAAAAAATCAATCGAAGTTAATTTCGAATTTATTTTCAAATTGAAAATGTTATCTAATATTTAAAAAACTACTTTAAAATTTTGTTTTTAATGAAAAAAATACAAACAAGATTTGTCACGATATTTACATATTTTTAGGAAATTCAGAACTAAATTCGAATTTTTTGTAATTATTTTTTTTCTGAAAAACTGAAGAGATATATTTAATTAAACTCTTATTTTTGAAAAATAAATTCTTTTTAATCACATTTTTAAAGATTTAAGAATGTTAAATGTTTCGAAATTAAATTCGAATTTTTCGAAATTTAAAATTATTTCTATGATTAAAATTAAAGCTAAAAACATATTTAATTAAATAAACATTACTTTTAATAAACTTTTAGAGCCATTTTATAAATTCGAAATTAAGTTCGAATTTTTCAAAATTGAAAATTGTTTCTAGAAAATCATAGAAATTAAAGCAAAAATCATGTTTTATTAAAAAAATAATTTTAAATAAATTTTTAAAACCATTTAGTAAATTCAATAAATTCGAAATTAAGTTCGAAATTAAAAATTTTATTTAAAAAACGGTAGAAATTTAAGCAAATGTTTGGCTTTATAAAAATTAAAATATTTCAAATCAATTTAAATGCCATTAAATAAATTCGAAATTAATTTCGAATTTTCGAAGTCAAAATGATTCTTAAAAAAATAATAATTTTTAATGAATTTTGAATTTTGTCTAGAAAATGCGTGAAATAACAGCAAAAAACTTGTTTGTTAAGAAGAAATATTTGAAGTGAATTTTAGAGATATTTAATAAATTCGAAATTAAGTTCGGAGTTTTTGATATTAAATTATTTTAATAAAATGGTAGAATTTTAAGTTAAAATCATATTTTATTTAATAGAATCAATAAAAAAAATATATACAGCCATTTGATGAATTTTAGACTCATTTGCTAAATTCGAAATTAAATTCGAATTTTTCGAAATATAATATTTTCTTAGAAAATTATTTAAATTAAAGCAAAGTCATATTTTCTATGTAAAATGATTTTAAATAAATTTTTGATCCATTTAATAAATTCGAAATTAAATTCGAATTTTTTAAAATTAATTTTTCCCAAAATTAAAGAAATTTTATTCAAATAAATATTCACTTTTCCTATTCAAACTAAATCTCATAAAGGAATAATTGAACAAAGGAACCAACTACCTTGACAATTAGATGCAAACATTTCGAAAGATCCTTTTCAAAAAAAAACGGAACTTAAAGGAAATTTTAAACAATATTTACAAAACATTAACAGAAGGAATAAAACAAAATGGAGGCTCTTTTTAAATGAAACTCACGTTTTCTAATTATTTCCAAATAAGTTTTTTCCTCAAGACAACAACAAAAACTAACAACAACACCAACAACAATAACAATATCTTCTTTCTTTCTTTAATATGAAACAACACACAACAATTGTTTCCAATTTTCAAGGTAAAGTTGATTAAGAATAACTAAAATAGCAACAACAACAATAACAACAAACTAGCAAAAATTTGAAAAACAACAACAACAATAAAAAAAGAAATTACATTAAACTGCGAAGAATGAAAATGTTGTTGTTGATGATAAGTATGGTAAAGATGAGTAACGATAATGATGTTAAGCATCATTATCTTCAAGCATCATCATCATCAGATTTAATTCTTTTCTCCTCTTCCTGCTCTTTCTCTCTTCACTTAACGTGAAAATTAAGATGAATTTCTGTTTTGTTCTTTTTTATTTGTTTTTATTTCGCAAATAGAACAACTAAACTTAAAATTGCAACAACAGCAACAATAACAACAACATTTATACAACAATGGAAGCCTCTCGCACTGACATTGAACTGAGTGGGAGTGAAAAAAGTGAGGAGGTTAAAGGATGTGTAGGATACGCGATTATAATGCAACGTGTTTCTTTATTACACTGTTCATACCCTACACCACCACATGTGGTGAAGAGGGTATATTAACTGGTCATTCCGTTTGTAACGTTTTATGCTTTATTTATGTTGTCGATTTAGCTGTGTCCGCCTGTCTGTTGGTAACACGCTCACATCCACAATACTTTTAAAGTCCTGAAAAGTTTCCCATTTAGAACCATCAAAATCTGAACAAAACCTTTTGTTAAATTGTCAATTATAAATCGACAAATAATATAAAACTATATGGTACTGGATTACCATTCCAAAAATATTCAAAATCGGTTCAGTAGGAAAAAAGTTATAGCCAAAACGATAACTCATTCTATGACTCATTTAGTGTTCCTGTGTTATATTTAAGTGTGAGTGTGTATATACAAAACATAATGTATTTACTTTACACACATTTGTGGTGGAGGGTATTTAAGATTCGGCATAGCCAAATATATCGCATTCTTCTTATTTTTTCCTCCTCCTTTTTTTTGGCACAACATTGCGTTTTGTTACATTTGAGTAAAAATATTTTAAAAACGTTTGAATTTGATTTAAATTCGTTTTTCTTCTAAAAAGTGTTGAATTGCATAAAAGAGCAACAAAAACAAGAATAAAAATAAAAAAGAATAAAACATTTTAATTTTCTTTAAATAAAAACAAAACTTTTTTCCAAGAAAAAAAAATAAGCGAATTTTACAAAAATGAATCTTTGAAAGTAAAATAAAATTCAAAACAAAAAAAATAATTAAAAAATTTTTCATCAAACATCGATTACATATTTTTCAAAATTTTCTTAAAAAAAAAATTAAAAATAAAAATTTTACTTAAGAAAAATTTTAACGAAATTTTCGATAAAATTTCTCTTTAGAGAAAATTTTCCTTTAAATTTTAATTAAGATAATAATTTCTATAAAATTTTTACTTAGAGAAAATTTTCCTAAAAATTTATAAAAAATGTTTCTTAAAAATTTAAAAAAATTTCTATAGAGAAAGTTTCTTAAAAATTTAAAAAATTTTCTATAGAGAAAATGTTTCTTAAAAATTTAAAAAAATTTCTATAGAGAAAATGTTTCTTAAAAATTTAAAAAATTTTCTATAGAGAAAATGTTTCTTAAAAATTTAAGAAAATTTTCTATAGAGAAAATGTTTCTTAAAAATTTAAGAAAATTTTCTATAGAGAAAATGTTTCTTAAAAATTTTAAGAAAATTTTCTATAGAGAAGATGTTTCTTAAAAATTTTTAGAAAAATTTTCTATAGAGAAAATGTTTCTTAAAAATTTTTAGAAAAATTTTCTATAGAGAAAATGTTTCTTAAAAATTTTTAGAAAAATTTTCTATAGAGAAAATGTTTCTTAAAAATTTTTAGAAAAATTTTCTATAGAGAAAATGTTTCTTAAAATTTTTAGAAAATTTTCTATAGAGAAAATGTTTCTTAAAAATTTTAGAAAAATTTCTATAGAGAAAATGTTTCTTAAAAATTTTTAGAAAAATTTTCTATAGAGAAAATGTTTCTTAAAAATTTTTAGAAAAATTTTCTATAGAGAAAATTTTTCTTCAAAATTTAAGAAAAATTTTCTATAGGGAAAATGTGACAGGGTTGTGAAGATTCGGCTTAGCTACTGCAAATATGTGTGAAGTAAATACGATATGTTTCATACATATACACTCATATACTCTCACAGACGTATACAACATATAAAACTTTTTTTTAATTTTCATTATGGATTATGGATGGTGTAGGGTGTAAAAATTTTTCTTTACACTTCTTCATTCTTTTTCAAAATTTCTATTAAATCGTTATCAATAAAAAAAGTACAAATTGAGAATGAAGGGAACAGTTCGGTACTTTTAAACAAAAGATTTATTTGTTGCAATTGTTTGTGCAGAAAAACAATGAACATCGAATAAAAAAAATATTAAAGTAAAACAAAAGACTGAAATAAAAGTGTAAAAATCCTTAAGTGTTTCCAATTGTTCGAAATTTGTAAAAAAGCAATAAAAATTACCATCAGGTGCTATAAAGAATAGAAAAAAAAATAATGGCCGACATTTGCAATTAGTTTTTAAGAGATGTTCGAAAGCAAATTGACAACCCAAGACAGTGGGTCCAAAAAAAACATCGAAAGTGAAATGAAAAGAATTGAAATTGATTAAAGTAAAAACTGTTTTAAAAAACTTAAAAAAATGTATTTTATTAAACTTTGTTTGCCCACTGTATTGGTTGAACTAAGTTTAACTCAGCATTTATCCTTTCAAAACCAATTTGACTTGCTAATGACGTTAAAATGACAAAAATACTAAACGAATAAATTTCGAGTCACTTTTTTCTTTTTGCTATTTATCCAACAAAGATTATGACAGCATTTCCGCACCTCATCCCTCGATGCAATATTTTGATTTTAGAGTTCTAAAAGGCCAACAGCTGCATCAGCAGCAGCTAAATCAACCATTTAAACACCTTCAACAATTTTTCATAGTAAAACGCGTATCAAACTTTTGTCGGAGGCAATAAAATTACAAAATAAAATACTTCATAAAAAAATCGAAGTGAACACCCAACAACTTGACACGAGTGAGTATCACGCCAACAAATACAGTGAAAAATCGCAATAGACAAATAAACGGACGGACGTAAGAACGTCCATTCGTTTAGGGATCTCTTGACGAAATTAATGTTGTTAGTTAAACTTAACTCAACTTGTTGGGGTCAAAACATAAAGATGATGATAATAAAAATGACGAAGATGATGATGACAATGAGAAGATGATGATGATGATTATAGTGCTTGACATAATATAAAAATTATGTAAAGTGATAAAGTGGTGTGTTACATACTTTCTGGTGACTTTGAAAATGCACTTTTTTCATCTCTTTTTTCGGAAAATTATATTAAAACTACAAAAATTACAACAAAAACATCAACAAGATTAAAAAGTTAAAATAAATTTGAAAGTGAAAAAGAAGGAATGAAGAGTATTTTTTAATATAAAAATTTCAGAAGTTTATATAAAGTTGGACTCACAAAAAATATGTTTTTTTAATAAGTTTCAAAAAGGGCAAAAAAAGGGATACAGAAGTCCAACGAGAGGACTAAGTTTTCATAAATCCCGACAAAAGTTATTATTTAATAAACATTTTGATGCTTTATTTCTTAATAAATAATTTTGAATAATAGAAAAATATTTTAATAAAAAAGTTAATACGTTTTTTCCCAAAATCCACAAAAAGTTTTCAACACTAAATTTTCTAAAAAACAATATTAATGAAACATGTCTTAATGCTATATTCAGCTAAGCCGAATTTTCAATACCCCCCAACACAAATGAGTGTGAAGTAAATACGTTATGTTTCAATAACTAAAATTATCTATAGAGAATTTTTCAATAACTTCAACTTTCTAAAGAAAATTTATTTTAAAATAAAATTTATCGACAAATTTATTTGTCTTTAAGGAAAACTTTTCGATACAAAAAAATTTCGATAACTTTAATTCTCTTAAGAAAACACTTTCGATAACTTTAATTTCTTAAGAAAACTTTTCGATTACTTAATATTTTCTATAGAAAATTTTTTCTATAACTTAATATTTTCTATAGAAAATATTTTCGATAACTTAATATTTTCTATAGAAAATATTTTCGATAACTTAATATTTTCTATAGAAAATATTTCGATAACTTAATATTTTCTATAGAAAATATTTTCGATAACTTAATATTTTCTATAGAAAATATTTTCGATAACTTAATATTTTCTATAGAAAATATTTTCGATAACTTAATATTTTCTATAGAAAATATTTTCGATAACTTAATATTTTCTATAGAAAATATTTTCGATAACTTAATATTTTCTATATAAAATTTTTTCGATAACTTAATATTTTCTATATAAAAATTTTTTCGATAACTTAATATTTTCTATATAAAAATTTTTTCGATAACTTAATATTTTCTATATAAAAATTTTTTCGATAACTTAATATTTTCTATATAAAAATTTTTTCGATAACTTAATATTTTCTATATAAAAATTTTTTCGATAACTTAATATTTTCTATATAAAAATTTTTTCGATAACTTAATATTTTCTATATAAAAATTTTTTCGATAACTTAATATTTTCTATATAAAATTTTTTCGATAACTTAATATTTTCTATATAAAAATTTTTTCGATAACTTAATATTTTCTATATAAAAATTTTTTCGATAACTTAATATTTTCTATATAAAAATTTTTTCGATAACTTAATATTTTCTATATAAAAATTTTTTCGATAACTTAATATTTTCTATATAAAAATTTTTTCGATAACTTAATATTTTCTATATAAAAATTTTTTCGATAACTTAATATTTTCTATATAAAAATTTTTTCGATAACTTAATATTTTCTATATAAAAATTTTTTCGTTAACTTAATATTTTCTATATAAAAATTTTTTCGATAACTTAATATTTTCTATATAAAAATTTTTTTCGTTAACTTAATATTTTCTATAGAAAATTTTTTCGTTAACTTAATATTTTCTATATAAAAATTTTTTTGTTAACTTAATATTTTCTATAGAAAATTTTTTTTGTTAACTTAATATTTTCTATAGAAAATTTTTTTTGTTAACTTAATATTTTCTATAGAAAATTTTTTCGTTAACTTAATATTTTCTATAGAAAATTTTTTTTGTTAACTTAATATTTTCTATAGAAAATTTTTTCGTTAACTTAATATTTTCTATAGAAAATTTTTTTGTTAACTTAATATTTTCTATAGAAAATTTTTACGAATTTTAATAAGGATTCAAAAATCAAATAAAGCAAAAATCACTTTTTTTTTATTTCACTTTTTAATTATTTAACAAAATAGACTTAATCAGTGATCAAATCCTATAAAATTCAAAAATCCGTATTTAGATTTAACTTTGAAAATATTAAAATATCGACTTAAATTACTGATAATTTTTTTGCAAAATTTCAAAAATCTTTATTTTAAATTAAAATCGTCTATATCTCAGCAAATGCTACATTTTCACCAAAAATATCCTTTTTTGACATTAAAAACAAAACACTTTGTCATCTTTATCCCAAATATTAAATTATATAAATGACCCCGTTTAAAACTAAAAACTAAAACTATGCTAATGGATTCAAACTAGTTCGTTCATAAAAAGAGTCTAAATATCAAAAATAATTTTGTTTTTTTTTTTTATTTCAATTATTCCAATTTCTCCATAAAAGACTTTAACTAACAGTCATATGGATTTTATGCCACAACGTTTTTCTTTTTTCATTTTATTATTATTTAAAGAGAGAAGAAGAAGAAGATCCAAAGAAAGACTTTTTTCCAAAAATCCTACTCTCGCTGGTAATAGATATAGAAGGAAGATGAGACTTAAAGCAGAATAAACAATAATTTATTTTCAGTCCTTTTAGCCCGTTTATGCATATTTTTGGAACGTTTTTATTGTTGTTGTCTTTCATTTTTTCTTTTTGTTCTTGTTTTTGTTTATTTTATTTTTGATTTGCATTTCCGTTTCAAAAAATGATGTGGCGCATTGTCCTTGTCTGTGGAAGCGAAGAGTTTCACGAGTATTAGTGAATGTTCATGCAGAAGAGGAGTCACAAGTGAGTGGGTCTGGGTCTCTTCGTTTTCGGTTTATGTGAAGCTCTAAATATGAAGTTAAAGAACTCATTTCTTAAGTTTTTTCCTTTTTGGTTTTTGCTCAAATTGTGTTGAAATAATTTTGTTTAAAATGAACTGAAGCGTTTAAGGAAAAAAAAGGAAAAGAAAACTTTGAACAGCAAAAAAAAGTTAAAGAAGCGTAAATTTTCAATATCTTTTTATGTAAAGTTGTTTTAAACTTTTTTTTTGAAAATTGCTGCAGCAAAAATTGATGAAGAAAAATTTTCTATAGAAAATGTTATGTTATCGAAAAGTTTTCTATAGAAAATATTAAGTTATCGAAAATTTTTCTATAGAAAATATTAAGTCATAAAAATATTAAGTTATCGAACAAATTTTCTATAGAAAGTATTAAGTTATCGAAAAAAATTTTCTATAGAAAATATTAAGTTTTTTTCTATAGAAAATTTTAAGTTATCGAACAAATTTTCTATAGAAAATTTTAAGTTATCGAACAAATTTTCTATAGAAAATTATAAGTTATCGAACGAATTTTCTATAGAAAATTTTAAGTTATCGAACGAATTTTCTATAGAAAATTTTAAGTTATCGAACGAATTTTCTATAGAAAATTTTAAGTTATCGAACGAATTTTCTATAGAAAATTTTAAGTTATCGAACATATTTTCTATAGAAAATTTTAAGTTATCGAACAAATTTTCTATAGAAAATTTTAAGTTATCGAACAAATTTTCTATAGAAAATTTTAAGTTATCGAACAAATTTTCTATAGAAAATTTTAAGTTATCGAACAAATTTTCTATAGAAAATTTTAAGTTATCGAACAAATTTTCTATAGAAAATTTTAAGTTATCGAACAAATTTTCTATAGAAAATTTGAAGTTATCGAACAAATTTTCTATAGAAAATTTTAAGTTATCGAACAAATTTTCTATAGAAAATTTGAAGTTATCGAACAAATTTTCTATAGAAAATTTGAAGTTATCGAACAAATTTTCTATAGAAAATTTGAAGTTATCGAACAAATTTTCTATAGAAAATTTTAAGTTATCGAAAAAATTTTCTATAGAAAATTTTAAGTTATCGAAAAAATTTTCTATAGAAAATTTTAAGTTATCGAAAAAATTTTCTATAGAAAATTTTAAGTTATCGAAAAAATTTTCTATAGAAAATTTTAAGTTATCGAAAAAATTTTCTATAGAAAATTTTAAGTTATCGAAAAAATTTTCTATAGAAAATTTTAAGTTATCGAACAAATTTTCTATAGAAAATTTTAAGTTATCGAACAAATTTTCTATAGAAAATTTGAAGTTATCGAACAAATTTTCTATAGAAAATTTTAAGTTATCGAACAAATTTTCTATAGAAAATTTTAAGTTATCGAACAAATTTTCTATAGAAAATTTTAAGTTATCGAACAAATTTTCTATAGAAAATTTTAAGTTATCGAACAAATTTTCTATAGAAAATTTTAAGTTATCGAAAAAATTTTCTATAGAAAATTTTAAGTTATCGAAAAAATTTTCTATAGAAAATTTTAAGTTATCGAAAAAATTTTCTATAGAAAATTTTAAGTTATCGAAAAAATTTTCTATAGAAAATTTTAAGTTATCGAAAAAATTTTCTATAGAAAATTTTAAGTTATCGAAAAAATTTTCTATAGAAAATATTAAGTAATCGCAAAGTTTTCTTAAGAAATTAAAGTTATCGAAAGTGTTTTCTTAAGAGAATTAAAGTTATCGAATTTTTTTTGTATCGAAAAGTTTTCCGTAAAGACAAATAAATTTGTCGATAAATTTTATTTTAAAATAAATTTTCTTTAGAAAGTTGAAGTTATTGAAAAATTCTCTATAGATATTTTTAGTTATTGATACATTTTTTATAGAAATTTATTGAATTTATCGATAATTTTCTTTAAATAATTTTCATTATGTTAATTTATTTTACCTTTAAATCTTTCATGTACATCTCAATATTCTATTGACTGATTGATTCCTTTGTTGTCATAAATAATTTGTAATCGATAACTTCAACTTTTGTTTTCTGTGATGATGATGAGATAATGATGATGATGAGATAATGATGTTGATGATTGACTTAATAATTGTGTTACAAACTCAAATTGTTTTCTAAAACTCAAATTGTTTACTTCATATTGTTGATTTAACTTTAATTCTATAGTTTAACTTTTGATCTCCAATTACAATCGAAAACACAACACAAAATGTTTCAAATCGATTAAATTCTTTAGTTATGAATTCAAATCAAACACATTTTGAAATGAAAATTAATTTAATAAAATTTCATTCTTGACGTCTGCAAATAAAGTGAAGGAAATAAGGATCAAAAGGATTTTTTTGAAAAGTAATGAAATTTAGTCTTAAGGTCTTCCTGACTTTTTGAAATTTCACACATAAATTATTTACATTTAAATCTTTGCAAATTTCTCAGATATTTGTATTATAGCAAAATTGTTTTTTTATTGTATTCAAAAAGTCATTTAAATGTTGATTAAAGTTTAATTTCATTGATGACATTTTAACTAAAATAAATAATCGAAAATAAAAATTGGATTAAAACCCAAATACACATCAGAAGTAAATATTTGAAATAATTTACAAAAGGATTAAAAGGGAAGAACAAGAATACACTTTTCATGAGCAACAACGTCTGTGTTTTTAGATTACTGGGTCAATTGGAATGCGGAAAAGGACTTTAATACTTTAAAATGGTTTTAAAAAGTGAAGGTAAAATTTCGATTAATTTAAAAAAAAAAAAAATATTAACAAATTTGGATTTCACATAATATTGGAGACTTCAGTGAAAGATACTATATTTTCAGTTTTTTTTCGTATCTAATAAGAGCCAGTTTCCAGTTTAACACGCATTTCTGGTTCTAAAACCAATGACAGCTTTTAAACACGAACAAGAGATTTCCATTTTGGATAAAGTGTTGAATTTACATTCTTACAAGGTTCCATTGACTCAAGAGGTAAAGCATACTGTGACTCCTAATTGACAGATGTTTTTAATCTGTCAATTAGGAGACACCTGTTGCGAAAACTCTCGACCTCCAGCTAATTTGTCTTTTTCTAGCTGCTCGTCAGCAGAATTGATTCCGTAAAATACACAGTAAAAGAGCAGCATTAACAGCTGTTACCACTCAAATCGCACAGGCCTTGAACCAGCAGAGACCAAGCAAACGTATGATCCTGGTACAACTTGATGAGATGGATCATGAATTATTTGAGTGGCCTTGTTGAGTTGCACGACTATAAATTAAAATTTCGTAGAGTTATGATGTCTTAAGGATTACATTTGATAGCTTAATACCTCTTCAGCTCATGTCACTGCGATCACGCAAAAACTATGAAGTGGAAATAAGATCCACAAAGCTCAAGCCGGCTGTTATTCGGATATGAATAAAGAAATCTGATTGGCTTCATATAAAACATTCTTCTTCTCTGAGTGTTAGACAATGGAGAAATATTCAAAGATGCCAAAACGCAATCTTTAGAACAGTAACAGGCTTCATACAAATGTCATCAATACATCAACATTGTTAGGAGTTTCCCCCGATTATTGTTCGAAAAGATCCCAGATATGTACAAGATCCTTTTGATCGGGATTCGTTTCACAAAGACGGCACAAATTTGGCGGATATAAGTTAAAATATGAATATCGGACTTGAAGACCGCCCAACTCCCATTGCAAACATTGAACAAAATTTGCATATTAGATCTAGCACCGCTAACATAAGTATGCAGCAATTTGCTCAATGTCTAAGGATCTCATATTAACCATGCCGTTCTAAACTCATGTCCAGACCACAATTAATCTTACCGCTCTTAATCCAGAAGATCTAACGAGTAATTTTATGGAAGCGGCACAATTTTTTTTAACTAGAACATTTATCATTTTTAAGAACCATTAATAATATCAAGCTTTGAACCACAACGTACATATGTTCTGGACCATTGTTATATTTAATGATTGCATCTACAGGAAAAGGCTGTAAACTCTCTAAATCATTTTCTTAACATTTAAAATGTTCTTATATTCTGCAAAATTTTGCTATAAAATTTTAATAATTTTTATAATAAATCTCAAATAAATGTAATGAAAACCTAATGCCTCTTCTTCTTCTTTTTGTTTTTGTTCTTATTTGGACTTAAGAGTCCCCCCATTTAATCTAAAAACCTAAAAAAAACAAATCTCATATTTTTTTTTCTTCTTCTCAACATTTCGTGATGCTTAATGGAAAAAATTGGACAAATAGTTCAAAACGACAGAGAAGAACTACAACCACTGTTGCCAGATTTGAAGATTTTATGAACACAAAATGGCGTTTTCACGATTTGACGATTTATGATCAAAATTTGACGATTTTTTGTTATTCAAGATCATTATGTAACTAGTAGACCCGGCAAACTTTGTTTTGGCTAAAAAGAATTATGGGCGTTTCAAACATAAGTTTAATTTAAGATTTAAATAATTATTAATGGTCTAATCCATTCTAGGTTTTGTCTGCTAAAACCGAGCTTTGAAAAAGTGAAAAGGGCCAAATGGACAACTCTCGCCGTCATAGTTCTATTAATATTCGACAATCAGTATCTGATTTGTATGGGCGATACCCCTCCCCTTGGTCTTATCCGTCCTATGTGTTGGCCAGTAAAATAGTTCCTTGAGAAAGTAGTTGGGATTAAAATAGAAAACTCTAGTTTTTATAGTTCTTTATATATTCGACAATCAATGTTAGCCTTGTTTGGGCGATACCCATTTCACTGGTCTTATCCGTCCTACATTTTCTCCAGTTATGCAGTTCCTTAAGAATGTTGTCTTGACCAAATATGAGAACTCTCGATGTTGCAGTTCTTTAGTTATTCGGTAATAAAGATTTGCTTTGTATGGGGGTACTCCTCCCCCTGGTCCTATCGGAATTTTTTTTATAGCCTATGTTACTTTCGGGTATATTTGGATCATTATGAGAAAATTTCATCAAAATTGGTCCAGTCGTTTTAGAGTCTATACGGACATAGATACATACATACATATATATATACATACATACATATATACATACAGACATACATACATACATATATATATATATATATATATATATATATATATATATATATATATATATATATATATATATATATATATATATATATATATATATATATATATATATATATATATATATATATATACAGACATACATACATACATACATACATACATACAGACATGCATACATACAGACATACACACTTCCTTTATATGTATTAATACATCACCAAAACGTGGTCTAAATTAAAATGTTCTGACCGCTTTTAATAAACTCAATTGAATAAAAATTACTCAGAGTCCACATAATAATAACTTTTGGTATAAAATCAATAAAATCGTTTCAGTATCCAACAATTTACACATCGTTATCTGCGAGTGCTTCAAAACGCAAAAGAACTGTTGAAGCATACTCTTCAAAAACCTTTAATACGTGATCAATGTTAATTAATCTTAAAGAACGAATTAAAAAAGACTGTACTGCACCTTTACCCTCTCTCCAAAAGTTTTGGAGAGTGTTTTTAAAGATGACCATCTATAAGCGAATTGTACGAATATTGAGAATCGTATAAAAACTTTTTGAAATGAAGGAAAACCTCTGCAAAATCATTTTCGTTTTAGAGAAATAGAAACGACTTTTCTGCAAAGTTTCCAGATTATGTTTGAAATTATTCCGAACTCTTAAAACTCTTTTTGTTACAATTTGAAAAATTTAATAAAATTTTGGAAAAACATCTATATTTAAAATTAAATTTGATTTCAAAGTTAACGTTTATTTCTTTGTTAAAATTTATCTGGCAACTATGACTATAACCTACAAAAAAAGAGAGAAAGAAGAAGGGAAAGGAGGAGACAGGAAAACCAGAAAGATATTATAGTTAAAAGTTTTCGTTTTTAGTTCTTTAGTCCTTTATTTGTCGATGATATTTTTTATTTTAAATTTTTCCAGTACTTTTTTTCTCTTTTTTCGCTAATGAAAGAAAGGATTAAAGTAAAAAAAATCATTGATATTGGTATTATTTGTTGTTGCTGCTGTTGTTGTTGTTCCTTATTCAATAATCCTTTTCAATTGAACGAAAACAACTGATACTAATATGTACTTAATACAACCGACCATTATTTGTCTCTTTAATGAAAGAAATAAAAGAAGAAATAAGTAGTGGACGATAGAATGGACTGAAAGTAAAATACATTCACTCACTCATCCATTTTGCCATTCATCCATCCAACCATCCAACCATCCAGCCATCCATCCATCCACTTTGTAATGTTTTAAATCTTTCTCTCATTCATTTAATACCGATAAACATTTTATAAATTTATTTCCTGTTTTTTTGTTTTCATAATAAAACAACATAAAAGTGAAAAGAGAAGGAAAACGTGATAGTGGAACCTGAAGAAATATGTCGATGTTGGCAGAATTTTAGTTCGAATACCCTTCACTGTCTTAGGAGGTTTATATGACTGTATTAAGTTTACCATCCAATATTAATTAAAAGAAATGATATATAATATTGAATCATATATCGTCATTGATTCATGGACAATTATTCCGATTCTGGTAACAAATACAAACTGAAGAGTTTTAGAAGAAATTTCAAAATTCGGTTAAGACATCAATCGATCTTCATGACAGATCGACAGATTCAGGAAAAAGATACATCTGATATTAAAAAGTCCAAATTTAAAATATATTGAAAAGAACTTCACAAACAAGTTAGGACTAGGACGACTAGAATGGTATTTCGACTAATTAGTAACCAGACTAAACCATTTGGAAAATACTTCATAGACAAGTCCATAGTTTATATTGTTGCCAGGTTCAACGTCTAGTGATTTGAATCGTTCATAATCTAATTTCTAATTTAGTCTAGTTTCAGGTCAAGATTCAAATATAATCATAGATCCCTTTCAAGAATGTCAGGAATTTACATGAATGATGATAAAAAATAATTGAAACAATCATCAAATCTTTAAAGGAAGAGTTACCAAAAACTGGCCATGATCCCACAACTTTAAAAGTAACCTTTTCAAAATTACCATTTACCCCCTAAAGCACTTTAGATTTGGCATTAAACTAAAACATAATTAATATTACAGAGTCCTTTAAGGCATCATTCTTTCTTATAAAAAACTTCTAGATCGAATAAGTTGGAAGAGACTAATGCAGGGCATTTTCAAAAACCATCACAACCTCATATAATCCACCAATTTGTTTTATTTAAGCTCAATTTCTCTTTATTCTCTATTTTTCTATTTGTAATTTTTAGTCAGTTCATATTTTTAGCACTATTGAATGGCATAAATTCCACTGGCTGCTGTGAAAATAACTTAAATGAAAAAATTCTATATGAAAACTAAAAGTCGATGTCCTTGTCCAGATTATTTTGTTGTTATAAAAATCATAATGATAACGATTTTTTTTTGCTGATAATGATGACAAACGAAAAAGTTTTTGTAAGAGAATTTTTAAATTAAAAATCCAGGTAATGAAAACACTTTATAGTTTTTTTTTTTTGGACTTTGGGAACATTAAAGAAAAATTAATTTATGATTGACATAAATTCAAATAAAACTGAAACGATTTAAAGAAGAACAATATCAAACTTAATAAGTTTAGAATTAAATTAATAATTCATTAAGTATAAATTTATAAACAAAATTAATTTGGAGGTTATGAAAATGTTAATGGTTTATTTTGAATATAAAGAAAATAATATCGGGTAAATCAAAGTAACGGAAAAAGCGCCTTAATAACAAGTTAAAAATTGAACATAATATGCAAATTGTGAGTGAGATCGAAAAATCTTAACACACTTTCAAACTTTTTCCAATACCAGGAGATAGAAAACCTGGTTTAGGTGGAATCAATGGACCACATGATTTTTTTAAAGCCAAGAAAAAATATAAAACATTTTCTAAAGAGCTCCCAACATATCTGGTAGCAAAGAAGCCCGGTTAGCTCAGTGTTCGGACTATTTGTTACGAAAAGTTTAAGCTAATACAGGTCTAAATACATACAAGCTTCAAAAAGTTCCTCACAGCAACGCTTCAAAAAAATTAGAGAGCAAAATCACGAAAATTGAAATCAAGATTTCTAAAAAAATCATTCTGCATAATGGATAACTAAACGTAAGTTCCGGCAGATATTTCGCAACTTCCTACGCAAAAAGTTACGTCCGGGGATCTTAACAAAAAAGCCGGCTTCTTATTCATAAGACTTTATAATGTGTCCACTTATTACTGGCCTCACTTGGTATCCTATCACTATGACAAACAAGCTCTTGAGCGGAAAGGCCTGTGAGAGATGTGGGACTCTTGTTAAAAGTGAATTGAAGAGCTCAAAAAGGTGTCCAAAAGTGTGGTATATAAACTACCGGTTCGAACAAGTGACAGAAAGCGCTATAAATACTTTAATGAAAGGATTTCCGCAAAAAGATTCAAAATTTCATCACTGGTGATTAAAACTACTAAAAATATTTTTTTTTTGTAAATTGTAATAAAAAAATTTTAATTATATTCAATCATAACAATACATGGATCTGTGTTAGAATTTTTCGATCTCACTTCTTAAGTTTAAGTTTAGTATTAATCTTGATGAGTTTCAAATATTTTTTTATTAGGAAGAGTTTACAAATAGAGAATAATTTCATTAAGAAACAAGTAAGAATGCTATGCCGAATCTTCAATACTCTCCATCACAAATGCCTGTGAAGTATATATGTTATGTTTCGTACATACATACTCAGACATACACTCACAAACGCATACAATATAAAAGTTTTTACAGAACACTTAATGATGCATAACATTAGTTATAATTTTGGCTACAATTTCCACTGAACCGATTTTGAAAAATTTTGGAATGGTAATGAAGTACATAAAGCTTAATATTATGTCAAAATTTTATTAAAATTTGTCGATTTTACGATTTTGCTGGTTTTTAAAGAGGCTAATTATTTTGGATGTGAGCGTGACAGTAGCAGACAGACGGACATAGTTGAATTTACTAAAATTTGGAATGATTTGATGCAAGAATATATATATATATATAAATATTATGGGGTCTGAGATGATTCCTTCTTAGCGTAACACACGTAATGACAAAGTGAATATAACCTCTTCACCACTCGTGGTGGTGGAGGGTATAAAATGATAAATGAAATTAATTAAAAGGTTATGGAGAAGTCAACGATTTATATTGAATAACGGTGAAATCTGAATATTAGGAAAGCGCCCCTAATAATCAGTTGTGTCATAATCAATTGTGGTATGTTATTTTTGATCCACGTCACACATATGACCCAATTTATACATTTCTATTAATGATCAAATGCAAATAATCCTGAATATTTGATTTGCCAATTCCACGATTAAAAGTTTAATTAAAAACAAATTTATTATGCCAAACAAATTTCAAAAGAATTTCTGAATTCGTTTAAAAATTAAAAATATTCCACTTCATTATATCGAATGACTCTGTTCTAATTGAAAATAAGAAAAAAAAAATACGACAACAAATAAATCTGCAGTAGTCTTGACAAAAACAAAGAAAACAATCAACAACAAATCATACATTATTATTGTCATCATCAACATCATAATTATCATTAAATAACATCATCATCAACAACAACAAAGAGTAAGAAAACCCATCATCAAGCAGCCATCACCACTGCGTCTCATTAAATTGCAAAAACTGAAAAATCAAAACAATTCAGCAGGCAACAACAGCAACAATATGAAAGTAACAACAACATTATAATCGGCAACAGAACAAAATCACTGCAAAATGGCAGCAGCAACAGCAGCCTCAGTTGGATTATTACGGTAACTTTAGTTATTTTCTTTAACAGCAACGAAATTTCACCACATCATTCCTTAACTGGGCAAAATAAAACGTTTTTGTTGTTTTTTTTTTTTTTTTTTTTTTTTTTTTTTTTTTTGGGAGGGCACGAAAAGAAAAGGATGTTGAGAGAAAATTGTGGAAAAATTGTAACAGTCAACAGCAGTCAACAATAAACATCAAATGAAATGAATGTGACAACATCAACAGAAACAACAACTGCAAATGTTTATATTTTCCTACTATTGTTGTTGGTGTTGTTGTTGTTGCACTTGCTGCAGCATAAATAGTTTTATTGGATACACTTTACATACTCCCTGCAGCTCTGAGAGAGTAAAAGAAGAAACGATTTATACCCTCCACCATCACACGTGGTGAAGAGGGTATATTAACTTTGTCATTCCGTGTGTAACGCTAAGAAGGATTCATCTTAGACCCTATAATGTATTGATTTAGTATATTAAAAGATATAAATCTCTAATTTCGTGTGTTGATTACTTTATAATCATTACAAAAATGATTAAAATCTGTTCTGTAGAAAAAAAGTTATAGCGAAATATATAACTAGTTTTATGACTCATTGCGGTTTCCAGTGTTGCATTTAAGAAAAACTTATATATAAATTGTATACGTTTGTAAGTGAGGGTGTACGTACGATTAAAACATTATTATTTATGGTGGAGGGTATTGAAGATTTGGCATAACCAAATATAGCATTCTAACTTGTAAAATAACTGATTAAAAAACTTAACATACTTTTTGGCGCTTAGTTTTATTCGAAAGGCAATTAAATTGACACAACAAAAAATTTGGGCAAATAATGAGAAATCGGTGATAATATATATATATATATATATATATATATATATATATTATATATATATATATATATATATAATATATATATATATATATATATATATATATATATATATATTATATATATATATATATATATATATAAATATATAATCTAGTATAACGATATATTTACCATTAATAAAACACCTGGTTCTTTATAATGGTTAACAATTGTCGCCATGTGGCGCTTAAGCATTCACCAATGTGTCATAGTGGCAAGCAAACACTCGAAGACCAACAAAGTAATACATAATCGGCTTCAAGGGAAAATAACTCCGATGACACGATGGGTGGTTACTCAGTTAGAGCGATCATCACAAAACATAAAAATCAGAAATTTAATACGAAAATTAAAGTCGAATTTCCAACGTTTGGTAAAATGGCCCGAGGAAAACACCAATTTTAATTTAGGATTAATCCCCTGATGACATATTACCAATAGTTGGTAAAATTCCCCAAGGATGTTATTCCCCTGATAACATTCAAAAAGGAATTGATTATTTAATTATATTCATAAATCGGTAAAATTTTTGCCTTCTCATGTAGGGCTGTTACGGCTCTTGAGGCTGAATTTTAGCAACATTTAGTATTTTTGCAATATTCCCATATTGAAGTTTTGCAAGAAGCAATAAGGTTTCTTTATGCATAATCCTGCTATTGCCGGTTAGTGCTTAAGGTCTTATTTCTACTTCGCAGTCAGCTCTTGATTGCAGTGGCATGAGGTAACGAGATAAAAAGGCTATCAAATGTAACTCCTAAGATCTTCTTATGGTTAACAGTTTGAATTTGGATTCCATCGATTATGATACTTAAATTTATGTTTACCCCTAAAGTCCAGGTGGTAAATGGTTTTATTATTGTCTTCGTTTGTTACATGAAGTTAAGAAATTGTGAATTTCGGAGATATGACCATATCGCTTATCTTACAGTTACCCAATACCGACTGTATTAATATACTGCGTCAAACCGCTGGAATTATGTGAGCACAATGAAAAGTATGGAAACAACCTTCGTTCAATGTGTTTTGGGCGAAATATTTTAGCAAAAGTCGATATAAAAGACTGGGGAGCCAAAATATGTCTTCAACCCTTTCCAAATAATATTTTTCGGTGTTGTAACGTTTTTGCGTCGTGTCTGGTATTTTTCCATGAATTGCTCTCCTAAATTGAATCAATTGTTAATCGGTACAATTCCCTTATTTCTGGCTCACCCCATTTCGACAGATCACAATAAAAACGTAGTGTACAATTCGATTTCGCTGCTGATGTTATGCAGTGCCTTTATTTTGCGTAACCAGTAACATACGATAAAAAAATGTTCAGTTCTTATGGGTCTTTACTTAGATATGGAACGCTGATAATACGAATGTATACAATGATAATACGAACGACAATAAGAAGGCTTTGAATACAATCTTCGTCGTGTGATGCTTCTAATTTCTTATCTCCAAACTTTTTTCGGCTGACCAAACCTCTCCTTGCATCCCTAAGTTGAAACCACATCCTTTGAATCGAACATTTTATTGAGTTGGATTACGGGGTAATCAAAAGTTAATCGTTAATGAACCTGTATCGTACTTCGCCCGAAAACTGTCATTATTATAATGATTGAAAATTTTATAATCAAACTTTGGCGACCATCGTTTTCTGAAGTATAATGACCGATATTTACTACCCAAAATAGCATATAACAACCATATCTGAGAGTTATTATCGATATTATTAATTTTGCCCGGATTTAAAGGCTCTTATGAGAACTGCAGGGTTGTCTGGAAGTTATTCTATATGAAAAATATTGTTGTAGTCAGCACTTTTTATACTCTTCATACCTGTAGGTACAGTTTTATTTATCGTTATTTTTTTTTTTTTTTTTGTTGCTTAACAAATATTGTTGTTGTTTTTTGTGGACCATCAACCTAGATTTCTGCCAACATGGAAAAATAATTTTTCCCTCTAAAATATTTTTTAGAAAACGTTGATCACAAAATACTTTGTAATATTCACAGTAATTTTTTGTTGTTTTTGTTTTGTACTGCTGCCTAAAATTGTTGTTTTTGTTACTTTTGGGTTACTAGAGAGTGACAGTTTACTGTCAACGTGCAAAATATTTAAGGATAAAAAAATTCTCCTAAGTGGAACATTTTGGACGTTTGTTTTCTCTAGGTGCTCTTACTAATGTTACTTACTGCTCTGGACTGTTTTCATTAACAATTAAGGAAGCAGAAATAGTGAGAGTTTAGTGATTTTTCTAAATTTAGGAATTTTGTTTAAGGATTTAAACCACATATGATTGTTTTAATTCAAGATAAAGAACTTCATAACAATGATATTCAATGTTCTTTTTTAGGTTTCGAAAACACTAAACAGTTTTGGAAAAATTGTGAACTAAAACAAGTAAAAATGCTATGCCGAATATTGAATACCCTCCACCAAAAAGCCGTGTGAAGTGTATACGTTATGTTTCGTACATATACACTTACAACGTATGCAATATATACAAAGTTTTTTTTTTAATATAATACAGGAACACCTATTGAGTCATAAGATTAGTTTATCTAATCTATATCTAAGCTATAACATTATTTCTACATGAACCGATTTTGAGAATTTTTGGAATGGTCATGAAGTTCATATGAAATTATATATGACTAAATTTTATTCTAATTTGGTTGATTTTAATAGACAATTTTACGAAAATTCTTTACTTGAACTTTGAAGTTGAATAGGATTGTTGGGCGAGTAATTATCTGTCTATATCTTTTCTCTTAAATCTCTTTCTCTTATTTCCTTCTTTTTCTTTTCGATAATCAGTTCTCAAGTGATTTTCCTGTTCGTTCTTGTTTCTCTCTTTTTTTTCTATCCTAAAATTCATCTCTCTACTGAATTCCCAACCCTGTCTTCAAGTTGGATGAAGGGATTACTATGGATCTTTAGGTCACCGAGTAACACTTTTCATATAACAATAATGCACACCACCTTCCCTACCTACCGTCCTAGAGGTTGCCTTAGATATCGGTATATACTTTTAATATACTGAACCGACTTTGATAATTTTAAATAGGAAACTTGTTAGGTCTATAGCAAATACTTAGCTCTGTTGTTGTTCTTGTAACAGCCACGACTCTACCGATGCAGTCGATACAACTGTCGCTGGGTTGACAATCTTTGGCCGAGTGTTAGTCGGGTCGTTCCCGAAACGGAAATTCCAATTGTCGAGAGAACGCTCAGATCTGTCAATTAATTGTACATGTGATCGTGTCAAAAACAGACGGGAGAGACAGGCAGCTAAATCGACACAGGTTTTAATTTGGATTTGAGATGATTCCTTCCTACACACGTTATGACAAAGTTAACGCTCGCTACACACGTTATGACAAAGTTAATTTACCCCCTTCACCTACTTGTGGGGATGGAGGGTATTAAAAATGATTAAGTGGATTAATATCAAAATATGAAAAATCAATCTTTGGAAGAGAAATTAATTGAAAATATTTAAGGAATTTAATATTTATCTCATAATAATTTCTTTATCCCCTCCTAAACTCCCTTCTATAAAATTAATCTCTCTCTGTCTACTTTTAAAGAAATGTCAACTGAACCATTCAATATCTCTGTAAGAAAATATAAATCATCTTCATCATCATTTGCAAAAACATTTGTTTATGACACAATCATAATGCGTTTTTCCTCTGTTTTTTTCATAGAAAAACGAAAACTTTTGCACTTTCTTTTGGCACGTAAATTAACTTTATATCGAACAACAAATTGTGATAAGACCCTCATTAAATTAAATTTATGAAAACACACAATTTTCCTTTTGTATAAAAGTAAATTTTAAAAAGAAACAAATTTATAAGATAAAGAATGAGAATGTGAAACTATGAAAGTAATATAAATGTCCTTGGAGCAGTAAATATCTTATAATTTTGTACATTTCTGTTGGGAGGATAAAGTGAAAAATAAATAAACACGTAGAGAAGTTGTTGTTTAAGTTTTTAAAATGCGCTCAAAGAAATTAAGTATATTATAAGAAGAACTGGATGGAAACCAGTTCCATGGTTTTAAGTGGAAAGAGTTTCTAATATATATTTTTTCAATATTGAAACTTTAGAAGTCGTATCTTATGAAATATTTTGAAATGTTGTTCATAAAATCATCATTAATGATGAAATTATAAGGCGGCTAACACAAAAGCTTTTTTGAAGGATAAATATGAATGTGTTTCCCAAATGTATCAACAAAAATCAAGAAAAAAAAAAAAGTTTCTGCGGCCACCCAAAATCATATGTTGGGATCAAAAGAAAACTGTAAGAAGTAATATTCAGGGATTACAGCATCCTGGCGCTTTAATATATTCCCAGTAGCAGCAACTGTTCCGGGAATGACATTTCAAATGGTTTAACCACGCTGCTTGGCAACGAATGCATCAGCCAGTTGGCATGCTTTAGGAGGACCTATGATACCAAACCACCAGTACCTTTCAGTTTAATATCAGCTCACTGTTACTTCAGAGTGATGCAATTTGGTACTTTGGTAATTTGCAGAAAATTTAACATTTTATTAAAAAAAAACGGTTCCTTTAGAAACTTCGATTTTTAATTGTTGTAACAATTTCGATGTTGTTTGAGTTTTTGGAAAAATAACTTTCGATTGATAAAGTTTTTTGCAGTTTTTGGCCGATTTCATAGTCGATTCGCTCTGGAGCGGAAATCCAATTGTCTTGGAATGTTGATTGTCAGTATAAGCTTACTAACTCAATAGCTTACTAACAATTGTTTGTGAGGATTTTTTTCATTTAAATACACACAGTATATTCATTTCCTTTAATGATCACCAAATTTTCTTGGAACCATCACATCGTTTAAAATTTGGTTGTTTCATCATTTGATGTGACAAAATACCACTATGATTGTCACCACGAAAACTGTCACTTACCATAATGTGAAAATGACTCATACACGATTAGGACTATAAGAAGGGGAAGAGCCGCCAGCTTTAAAATTATAGCCATAACGATGATGAGCGCTACATACATCCTTGGAGTAAAGAACCATAATCTTCTCGAACACCATAATGAGTAGGCATTGCGAGAGATTATTGAACAATTTTTTGATTATTATTGGTGATACTGGGAGAATTTTGAATGACATCGCCATGTAAATTATGACCATAAAGTTTGGAGGAGGCAAACAATGAAGTGAAGAAGAAAAATTTAACTGAAATATTATGTTTCTACGTTTACATTTACATAATTTTCTGTCTAACTTCCCATCGTTTTGAAGCAGCTTTCAAGAGTTTGTAGATTCAAGAAATTTCGGTATAAATTAATCTACCATTCCGATAGAGTCTAAATATTGTACCGTATTCTTAAAATTCTTTTTCGTTAAGTGTTAAATAGAAGGATATATTTATACCTTAAAACGTTATATTTATTGGGTTCATTTCTTTGAGTGTATTTGAAATGCCAAGAAGTTTATGCATAAAATATGTTGCACACATGCAACAATTTTTATAAGAAACATGAGCATATTTTTACAAGATAAACAAAAATTCCAAGAATATGAATTAACAAACAGTACAAAGACACATTGACTAATTGTAAATGCATGAGATTAAAACAAGGTTTAATATTTTCCTACACACACAAAATACAATAAGGAATTTCAAACTAAATATTGGAAAGAAAATTAAACTGTAATAAACAAACTTAAAATGCAAATACCTGGAAATATCTTTAAAATTGTATACCTGTTGCTAATCCTTTTAACGAATTTTTACCTGTTTAGGTATAAATGTCAAATTTACCGCGAAATATTAAACAGTAACAATACAAAATTCCTGGAGTGTGTTTCAAATAATTTGATTTGAATTTTTTCATAAAATATATAATGAAACCGGTAAGTTAAAAGTTTTCCTATTTCCTGTGATGAAATAAAAATAATAATTCCTTCTGTATTCCAGTTAAATCTTATCTTCTTTACTTCCTTGTTTGCCTCCTCCTATTGTGGCTCGATTTTGCACAATTTACGTAATGATTTACATTCCAAACTTTATGGTCATGGTTTACATGGTGATATCAATCAAAATTCTCCCATTATCACCATAAACAATCAACAACAAGTTGTTCAATCATCTTCCGCAATGCCAACCCATTATGGTCCTCGTGGAGATTATGGTTCTCTGCCACAGGGAAGTGGTTATCATCATGGTTATGGTTCGAATTTTAAAGCTGGTGGTTCTTCCTCTTCTTATGGCCATCATAGTTATGAGTCAGCTTCTCATTATGGTGGTAGTCATCATCACATGGGTGGCGGTTTTCGTGGTGACAATGGTAGTGGCATTTCATCACATCAAATGATGAAACAAGAAAGTTATAAACGACGTGATGGTCCTAAGAAATTTGGTTATCATCATGACAATAATATGTTTGGTAATAGTCAAACTGGAAATAGTATACCCATGTTTACCTCTCAATCATCATCGTCCTCCTCCTCTGTATCTTCATCTGCTGCTGTCAGTTCAGCAGGCGTGGCTTCATCTTCATCTGCTAGTAGCAGCAGTAGTAGTAGCTCAAGTGTTGGTGGAGGATTAAGGCCATGGAATCGTTATTAGAGATAGAAATAATTCAATAAGTGTGAAAATAAATTGCCTTTTTTTATTTTAAATAAATAAGAATTTAATAAGAAAAATTAAAAACAGATATCGTTTTAATTCTTAATCTGGCTTTTGGTAACTCTTGGGACATTAAAATTTTTGTATAGCGGAGAAGGCTGCGCTACAAAATTTCTACAAAAAAGATTTGATGGTGGAGCATAGGAATAATAGTTTTGGCATTATTTTAGACACCTCCATTTGAAATTAATCTTGAAGAAAAGATGACTTGTTTAGTATCGTGGTCAATAAAAAATTTTTGAAAGGTTTTCCGAAAACTTGAAAACAATTTTGTAACCAAGTTTTAGTGAAAATTCAATTTTTAGTGAAAAATGCAATTTTTAGTTAAAAATGCAATTTTTAGTGAAAAAGTAAACGTTTTTTTAGTGAATAAATTAATTTTGAGTGAAAAATTAAATTTTACTAAAAAATTTTCGCAAAAAAAATATTTTTTAAAGAAAATCTTAACTTTTAGAAAAACTGACTGAATTCACTAAAATCCTATTTTTTTATATAATTTTTTAGGGAAAAATACATTTTATAGAAAATTAATTTTTAACTTAATTCTTCCCGAAAAATTCAATTCATTTTTATAAATTGTGTCCTAAAAACATTCAGTGAATTTTAGCACCTTCATACCATGATTCACAACCAACAAGTTTGAAAATTCACTAAATATTGTGTTATTGTGTTATTGTGAATTTTTCATAGTTCTCAATGGGATACAAAAACAACACAAACATGTTTTATTATGGTTTTCTTTAATATATTTCTTTCAAATTATTTTCATATGATAAATAATAAATTAATTACCTGAAATCTTGCTTTATTTACTTAAAAATTTATGCTTGATTTCTTGCTGCTTTACGTTCATAATATCTTTGCAGGCAGCATCAAATACCTCCCCACAGTACGTTTACGCCATATTTCAGCTTTGTCACGTTTTGGTTTTGGAGGTAGTAAATCTTCTTTTTGTTCTTCGATATCAACTGAGGGAATGGGCAATTTTTGTTCTTGTTTCTTAGAACCTTCCACTTCAGTATTATTTGGTTCTTCAGGCTTTAGAGATTGTAAATTGAGAGCTATAGTTTTGGCATTTGTTTTAGAAAGTTTTGAGTCTTCTTTTTCTTCTGGCGAATCTTTAGAATTTTGATTTTTCTTTTATCTTCCTTTTTATCTTCATCATCACTTTTGATGAAGAATCATCAATGCTAAAATCTGAATCTGCATCTATGTTGTTGGTTAAATGTACTTTTTTATCTACTTCATTTTTCGTTTCCTTTTCATTTTCCTCTTCATCTTCAGAGCCTTTCTCTTGCGATAAGCTCTTTGCTGTAAGGCTCTACCGGATTTAATGGGCTTGTACGAAACACTCTCATCATCACTATCACCTGCATTCGTAACTTCTGGCTGAATTTCAGGTTTCTTAACCTCTTTTGAAGTACCCGTTTTCTGTTCATATAAATGACGATAGAAACCATCTAAATCTTTTTGCTTCGTCACATCTCCAATAGCTCCAAATAATCATTCTTTTATTTTGTTCTTCAATTTACGCATTTCCTCCAATTTCTTGCGATAGGCGGAGGTAACAAAGCTTCCTTGTCTTTGAATTGTTCTCTCAGCTTCCCGCTCTTTTTGCACTTGTCGTTCACCCTTAATTCATTTTTATTTTCGCCTTTGCCGTTTCCAATAATTTCGTTATATATCTGGCTTTTTTGGGTTTTACTCTTAACTGTTTTTTTTCTCTTTTCCAAGTTCATTTTCCATTCATCATAGAGCTACTCATATTGAAATATGGTCGGATTTTCTGCTAAGGCTTTTTCTTGTAAATTTCGTTATATATCTGGCTTTTTTGGGTTCCTTACTCTTAACCTGTTTTTTTCTCTTCACGTTCATTTCCATTTCATCATAGAGCTCATCATATTGAAATATGGTCGGATCTTCTGCTAACGCTTTTTCTTGTAAATTTTTAGCTTTGCGCCTTTCCATAAGACTAGGTCCCATGGGAGCCTTTTTCATTTGCATTTGCGGCGGTCCATTTTCATCCGACTCTGAACTACTCTCATCAAATATAGAGGTTTTGTAAATTCACGTGATACTTCACGGGTTTGTTGTCTTTTTGTGTCCCGGAAGGATGAGACCATACCTGGAAGAGGTTTAGAAGGTTGAAAAATGAAAATTTTTAATAAAAAATTTACTCACTGTTTCGACATATTTGCTTTGTTTTCTGCTTCGATTGTTTACATCTTACTAAGTTGCCTAAGAGTTGTATTATCATTGTTAAGCACAGAGTTGCATGACATAGTACTAATAAGTAAACTAAATTGAATTATTGAAGATCACAAAAAATTTTTGCAAGACGAAATTTTCATATAATACGAGGGTCAGTTAATTTTCTTAATTATGTAAAATATTAATATGCTAAAGTAATATTGAAATGAATTGTTCGAATTCGGAACAAATTAAGATCCGTCCGTTACCACTATTATTGAACATTATTATATTTCAAAATAAAATCAAGTAAAAATCTCTTTAATATACTAATCGATTTTGTTTGTATATATATATTATGAGGTCTGAGATTATTTATTCACAGAAATTATATTTAAACAATACTCATAAAATAATATATTTAAACAAGATGGCTATCATGTGAAAGGTCTTGGAGAAACAATAATATATTATTATGTTATGTTATAACCCATGCGAATATAAAATCATCTTTAATAATTTTTTAATATGACTTTTTTACAAAAGTACCACAATCTCAAAAAGGCATTCTTATTTATATTAAAACTTATAGACAACACTTCAATTTTTCATTTGAAACCCATATCATACATACTCTTAATTCGCTTCACTTCTCTATTTTTTAAATCTATTTTGTACTTCATTAATTCATAACAGACGCATGTTTACTACCTAAATCATGAATTCAATTTTACATTTAGCCACTCATTTAATACTATTTTATACAACTATG
>PYHX02000495.1:39083644-39109964 GCA_004302925.2 Cochliomyia hominivorax | reverse complement strand
TGGAACAACCCTTTCAGTAATTTTATTCTAAGTTTTTTTTTTGCTTGCATAACATGTATTTGTGAGAGATTCATGACTTTTGAGGTGATTTTTGTAATGGATACTGTATTTTAGGGTTATATGAAGCCTTCGGGTAAATAGAAGGTTTTAAACGTGTTTTTAACGATTTTGGGATTATGGGTATTTGCGTATGGAAAAATGGGAAATTTTTTAAAATCATTATTTCGGAACTGGTTTATGCAAATTTTACCAAAATTCCCTATAAAATATCATAAGTGATTGTTACATAACTTTGTTCTTAAAGAAAATAAATCGAAGTGCTAAATTCGAACCCCAAAAAGGGGGATTTTTTCCGAAAATTCCAAATTTAGCATTTATTAAATTTTTTTTAAAACCCAAATAAAAAAGAACAATTCAAATAAAATAAAACCGTTTAATAGTAGAAAAAGAATCCCCTAATAACATTAAAAACCAAATTTCTAAATGACAATCACAAATTCGTATCAAAAAATGATTGACAAATGAATCCCGTTTAGAAAAGTAAAGGAGAAACACCTGTTCTGAGTTGAAAAGGATTTAGAAAGAAACCCAAATGGTCATTTTGGAATTATAAAATAAAAAAAGAGTGAAAAAAGGAACTCCCGTTAAATAGACATAAATTATAAGGTTCATTGGTTCAGCAACACCCTGTAAAGGGAAAGTGCATTTCAATAAGGAATTAAGGACCATATGGTTTCTGTGTATGTATATTTACTCAAAAACTAAACTTCTCTAATGCCATTTGAGAGTTTTATTACAAAAAACAAGAGAATAAGCAGCAAAGTGCGACCAAGCATAAAACAGGTTCAATAAATTAGTTTTGTCTCTTTTCCACTAAACGTTTTTTTATAAACGTTAATTTAGCGAAAAGAGTTTTCAAAGAGAAAAATGTGAAATGCGCAAAATTGAAAATGAAAAATTGAAAAAATAATGGAAATTAAAAAGAAAATAAAATTTTTATTTTGGGGTTTTCCAAAAAGACAAGTTAGAAGAAAATTTAGTTGAAATAAAACTGCGGTGCGGAAAACATTCACTTTTGGAAATTAAACGGTTAAAGAAACGTTTAAATAGAAAGAATTTTTTTATTAGAAAATTAGTGTTGTAAAGTGTTGAAATATTTTAATAAGAAATTTGAAAACTTCAAAAAAAACTTCCAAAAATAATTTGTGAATTCAAAAAAATAATAAAGAAATAAAAAATGATTTTAAATATGCCCGTTTCCAACGGTGCTATAAATTCCCCTGCCTCACCAGGGGAAAATGAGTACACAAATTTTCTAAAACGCAAATATTCCGAACATCATCAACAACAACAACAACTAGAGCAACATCCTCTAACGGTCAACTCTAATTCTTGTAATACAGATTTTGATTCAAATGCATCACAAATCACAAATAATAATTGGAAAAAACGTCATATAGAACCCCAAACGGGAGAATCGAATTATGTGAATTCGTTAACAAATTTTAATCACAATGACTCTGACTATAAAAACTTCCGAATCACAAATTAATACGAATAATAATAATTCAGAATCCCAAGAACATAATTCGGGAACTTTTAATATTATAGCAAATAGTTCCTTCATAAATGATCTCTTTGAATATGATGCCAATTTAATCGTGCCAGTTTCCGTTAATAATTTAACCGATACAGTCTTAACGGATCAGCTTCATTCACCACACCCTCTACAGTGTGTGTTAGTTCGAATGTGGAATACGAAGATGAGAATGGGGAACAATGGCAGGCCTCCGATTTATTGGAATTAGATCATCGTTATAATTCCAGTCTGCAAACGGAAATTTCTCAATTAAATCCGACAGTGAATTTAAAAAGTCATACTCTCCCCTCAAGTCTAAATGAAAATGGAAATTCTGCCTCAAATCTTCAAACACAAGAACAAACACAATTTCTAGTTCCCTCAAAACCGTTTAAATCAGCCAAACTCTAATATTTCCACTCCAAAACGTCTTAACACAAATCTATCCTCCTCATTACCAACAACTTCTTCAACCTCCTCCTCCTCATCGTCCTCCTCGTCCACCTCGTTTGTGAACGATAGTTTGGAACAAGATTGTGATTTTGAGGATAAAAATCTTTCCTGGTTATTGAATTTTAAATTCGATGAATTTCCACATTTAAATCCCGATGTGGCGAATATGAATTCGAATGTTAAATCGGTTAAATCTTCAAATAATTCCAATTATAATATAAATAATAATTCGACAACTTATTGTTCCTCGAATTCTTACGTCTGTGTCAACGGGTAAATCTACACAAAATTCTCTTAATGGTTCCTTAATGTCAGAACGTTCAAAATCTCCGAAAAGTGGTAATAAAACGGGTAAAAATTTGAGGAATTAGTTATGGAGGTAACCTCGGAATTGGATGGCAATGATATGATTGTGGCGGAAAATGTTGTAATTGAAGAATCTTCACATCGGGCGTAAGTATTTTGATGCTAATGATTAATTTGTAATTTAATTTTGATTTATATCACAACTATTATATGTTTGCTGCAATCATAATCTATTTGAAAAACATTCACAACAATCATTTATGTGATTACAATAATGTCATATATAATATTATGATTATAGCGATAACATGATCAATAAATCATTAAATAATAATATGGTTTATAACAAACATATTATGATAAAATGTCATCAAATAGATTTTTGTTACAAACATATTTAATATTTACAGCAAACATAACATAATTGAAAAACAGTTCAAATAAAATTATGAAAAAAGTTGTTTTATTTCAAAAATTCTCTTAACACTTTTCTAAAATCTCAAAATTGTCTTCCTTAAAAAAGTCACTATTTTTTGCACTGCAAAAATGCACAAACAATTTTTTCTAAAAATTCCGAACAAAAATTTTCTCTAAAAAGTTTTACTAGAAATTTTGTACTGAAAAAGTTTCACTAGAAATTTTTCTATAAAAAAAATTTTACTAAAAATTTTCTCTAAAAAAAAATCGCTAAAAATTTTTCTCTGAAAAAAAAATCGCTAAAAATTTTTCTCTGAAAAAATTAAAAAAAAAAAATTCGCCAGAAATTTTTCTCTGAAAAAAAATTCGCCAGAAATTTTTCTCTGAAAAAATTCGCCAGAAATTTTTCTCTGAAAAAATTTCACTAAAAATTTTCTCTGAAAAAATTTCACTAAAAATTTTTCTCTGAAAAAATTTCACTAAAATTTTTCTCTGAAAAATTTCACTAAAAATTTTTCTCTGAAAAAATTTCACTAAAAATTTTTCTCTGAAAAAATTTCACTAAAAATTTTTCTCTGAAAAATTTCACTAAAAATTTTTCTCTGAAAAAATTTCACTAAAAATTTTTCTCTGAAAAAATTTCACAAAAAATTTTTCTCTGAAAAAAATTTCACTAAAAATTTGTCTGTGAAAAAATTTCACTAGAAATTTTTCTCTGAAAAAAATTTCACTAAAAATTTTTCTGTGAAAAAATTTCACTAAAAATTTTTTTCTGAAAAAATTTCACTAAAAATTTTTCTCTGAAAAAATTTCACTAAAAATTTTTCTGTGAAAAAATTTCATTAGGAATTTTTGTTTCAAAAAAATTATTACAAATTATATTTGTTTCCCTAAAATATTATATATAAATATTTCCAATAAAATATTTCCACTGAAAAAATTCGCTAAAATATTTCCACTGAAAAATTTTTTCACTGAAAAATTCACTAAAATATTTCCACTGAAAAAAATTCGCTAAAATATTTCCACTGAAAAATTTTACTAAAATTTTTTCACTGAAAAATTCACTAAATTTTTTCACTAAATAAAACAATTAAAAAATTTCGTTAATTTTTTAGTTAAAAAATTCACTTACAATTTTCACTGCAAAAATTCACCAAATTTCATTAAAATAAAACTTTAAAATTTACCAAATTTTTGTTTCACTGAAAAAATTCACTAAAATTTTTTCACCGAAAAAATTCACTAACATGGAAAAAATTCACTAACATTTTTCACTGAAAAAACTCAGTCGTTTGAAAAAATTTCTTTAAAATTTTCCTTTGGAAAAATTCATTTAAAATATTTCATTGAAAAAATTCTCTAAAAATAATTCAATAATTCACAAATTCGATTAAAGTTCTCCAAAAAAAGTTTTAAAAAATCTAAGTTTTTACTAAAAAGTCGAAATTTTCACAAAAAAAAAAAAATATTTTCACTAAAGAAAAATATTAAAATTTTCCAATTGAATTGAAAAATTCAGATTTTTGAATTGAATTTTTTACTACAAATTTAAATTTTCATTAAAAAATTCACATTTTCTGTAAAATTAAAAAAAAATTTAATTCAAAATTTTATAAAAAAAGATTTCATTTTTATTGAATTTCAAATTATCATTGGAAATTATTAATTTTCGTAATTTCATGATTTATTTGTTTAAAATTTACATAAAAATATATTTCATTAAGACTTTAATTATATTTCTCCCTTTAATTTCTATTCCAACCCCCTTGTGACCACCACCTTTGGCATTACAACACCAATAACACCCTGTATTTATCTTTATGGGGATGATGATGATGATGGACATACAATTTGAACTACAAACCACAACCACAAAATCTCATCTCATCATAAATTGTGTTTGAAGGCCTAAAAAACCACCATTCACATACACGGAACTCATAGAATACGCCCTTGAGGATAAGGGTGAATTGACAGTGTCCGGCATTTATCAATGGATATCGTAAGT
The DNA here is from genome assembly GCA_004302925.2 of Cochliomyia hominivorax. Taxonomy (NCBI): domain Eukaryota; kingdom Metazoa; phylum Arthropoda; class Insecta; order Diptera; family Calliphoridae; genus Cochliomyia; species Cochliomyia hominivorax. The sequence continues at coordinate 39,105,198 of PYHX02000495.1, read as the reverse complement.
AAAATTCAAAAACAAACGCCATTTTGTTTTACGATTTATTTTTATTGATGAAATAAAAATATTTTTTAAGATTTAGGATTAAGGAGATTTTGTTTATGTTGTTGTTGTTGTTTAAAATTTGTTTTCAAATATTTGTTGTTGCAACGGTTGTTAGGATAACAATTACAACAATTATTTGTTATTATTTTTGTTTTTTTGTGTAAACACATGTGTTAAAGTTGTTGTTGCAAATAATTTATGACTTTCAGAATTCAATTAAGTTGTTTTTGTCTTAACTTAGAAAATTATTGTTGCTCTTGTTGCTCTTTTACAAGGTTTTAAGGAATTTTAACTAAACATGTTTTTTGTTTAAACTTTGTTTAGCAACAAGTTGCTAATAAATTAATGTCAAATACAAAAATTTTGTTTGCAAAACTTATTAGTTTAAGAAAAGGGAATTAAATACAAATACTAAGGAAATATTAATAATAAAAAACAAATTAAAGTGTTAAATTCGGCTGTGCCGAATATTTTAATACCCTTCACCTTTGTTTATATGGATTTTTTTAAGTAACAGACTTAACATTTAACCTTAAGTCCCTGTTATAAATATGATTTCATAATATCATAACTTGTAGAAGAAGTAGAAAATGACGGCCTTTTTGTATGAGTCAACATAGATTCTCTAGATCATCCAATATGCATGCAAAATTTTATTCAAATCACGAGAAGTTTTCACTTTCACTAAAACAATACCTGTGTAAATATAAAAGTAATAAATAACTCGGCTATTTATGGACCGGTTTCGAAAATTCAGGAAAAAATTTATTATTTTTCTGCATTAAAATTTTGTTCATTTATCCCATAGGAGGTTCAATTTGTCGGATAAAGCGTTTTTTACTTATAAATCGGAAACTAATGGATCGATTACTGTGATGTTTTCAACTCAAAAATTCTTCTAATTATTTTCGATCTGCTTGTTTTATGTCTCCAGCTTAAAGAGAACGCTCACTAAGTCGAAAACATTACTTTGCCTTACATTGTTGTTGTTTTTAATACTATATCCAACAACAACAACAATCACAAGGAAAATAAAGAATTGTTTATATCTCGGCAACTTATGAACAGATTTGAAAATTGAAAAAAAGCAAAATTCTAGAAAAAAATTAATAATTTTTCTGCCTGACAACGAGATCCGTAGCTGCCCCAGGAGCGTTAGAATAAGTTTTCGCCCATATCTTGGAAAACTAATGGCCTAATCGAGTTTATGTCTTCAAATGAAAAATCCACAAAAATATTTCTGTCACATTAGTAAAACAATTAAATTTCTAGCAATAACAGAATGGTAAAAATCACAAAAATATTATTTTAAACGTTGTTATTGTTTTCCTATAGTTATAAATTACAACAACAACCACATGGGATTCAATTTTTAAAGAAAGAATTAACCATATTTCGGTGATTTAGGAACTGATTTTGAAAAATGGAAAAGATTAAATTCGGGAAAAAATTTTTAATAAATTAGTGCCGTAACCAAGTTCATAGGTCTCATAGGGGTTCTAAATAAAGGAAACTCTGATTCTACCTATAACTCAGAAACTTATGTTGCGATTAATTTCATGTCTTCTAACACTTGTAGATTCTTCAAAAAAAATGGAAAAAACCCGAAAAAATTTAAGGTACCATCAGTTTTTCGCTAATATCTGATCCATTTATGAACCAATTCCTCTGAATTTCAATAGCAAAATTCTCGAAAGTATTTCCCATCATTTGATATAGATGTCATATATGTTAACTATTTATATAAACGCGATTTCAACCGATACATGGATGGATGGAGAGACGGACAAAGCTCAATCAATTTCTTTTTTCTTACCGATTCAGAATATATATACTTTTGGGGGTCTAAGTCGGAAAGGAATGATAAACTTATATATACCCTTTTGACCTAGTCAAGTGAAGGGTATAATAATTAAAACATTTATTTGATTATTTGGATTTAGAGTTAAAAATACGATAGTCAAGCAAAAATTATATATTGATATTATATAATGAGCTTAATCATAATATGGTTAAGAAATGAATCAGTTTAAATAAATGAAAGAATACGACTGTACCGTTCACAAATTCAAATTTCGATTTGTAATAAAAGTAATTTATATTTACTCTAATCATAAGCCAATTATAAAAGTCTAAGGCGAATAATCATATTATGATAAAATTATTCATGGTATGATAAACATATCCAAACACCCATAATTTTTTAAACAAAAATCCAGAAAGATTTCGAGTGTACATACATAAAAAAGGTATAAAATTTCATTACTTTAATATTCATGTGCAATCATTTATATGATTAAATTAATGTCACAACTATATAATGATTATAATAAAATGCCTTATGCTTTCATAAACAAAATTAAGTTAATTATATTCATATCAATAATTTATTTGAAAATAACTCTGGAAACATATTATGATAAAGATTTAGTTTGAGATATATTTGTGTGAACAAAGTTTGTTTGTTGTAATCATAATATAGTTGTAGAATTGGAAACACTTACATGAAAGGAATTTTGTGTCTTATCTAACAGTTTTGAATATTGATTGAATTATTGAGACAAGAGCTACTTTGTTGTTGTTTTTTCAGCTTTTTTTAATTACTTCAGAATCGATCAGTAATATATTAGATAGACGACAGACGACATTACAAGTTCTTTCCGGAACTTGTAATGTTTTTTCGATTTTAAAAATTAAAAAAAAAAATAATTTAATAAAAAAGAAAATAAATTAAATTATAATTTTATTTCGGGAGATCTAATATATGAATATATAGTAAAATATATATAGTAAAATATGAAGCGACATTCGTAAAATTTGTCACACATATTAATTCCAATTCTATGCTATTTTTTGCCTGATTTTAGTTTTTTTAAAATGCCACTGCCTAAACGGAGATTTGGAATGCGATTTTCCCTCCCTCCAAATAGATCCTCTGAAACGGAATTATTTTTAGAAAGAAATTCAATGTTTATGGGGTCGAAAAAGCATAAAATCCGTTACCACCTAAACAGATATAAAAAATTCAGTACTAATCTTCTTTCTTTAAAAAAATTGGTCCAATATGTGTTTGGTACTTTTTGAAATGCGGTCTATTTCGGGAAAAGGGAGTAAAAACTGTTTTTTAATCAGGTCACATAGAAATTAAATTCTGAATACATTCGAAAATTTAAAAAAAATAAATTTGGTACTTTTTACAAATTTAAAGGGCAAAAATCGTACTTATTTTTGGTACTTTTATGAATATAATTTGTAATAATTTATAATTAAAAGAACTAAATTTGAGTCGGAAAAAAGTGCCAAAAAGCGGGTAAAAAGGAAAATTACTACTTATTGAGAAAAAGGCATTAATTAATAGTATTGGAATAATATCAAATTGAAGTTAAAACCAGGTACTATTTTTTAAAGAAAATATATTTTAAGAGTTTGAATTGTTTGATTCTTTTAAAATTTCAAGTTTAAAGGTGCTTTTCTCGGACAAAAATTAAATGAGGTGCATTGGTACCTTTTTATTTCTTTATATTCCTAAATGGATGAAAAACAAATAGACAACATTATGTGGTACTTTTCTTAAATTTTCTATATGGAATCATGTACATATTGTATGTACGTTTTAGATCACCTGATGTTATTTTTGTAAATTCTTTGTTATATAAAACATTTTGTGGTACTTTTTGTATTTCTTGATAATTTTCTGAAAGAATTTACATTACATTCTCAATGTCATAATAACTTTATAATAATTGAACTCCTCCTTTCACGAACATTTCAAAATTAAACCCATAATTATTCTTAAAATGTTTCATAATAGTGATGATAGTTAAGATCCTCCCCTCTGGTCAATAATCATCACTGAACGATTATAATCTACATTAACTGTTCAAACATGTTTAACACCCCATCAAATGGTGAAAACAAATAAAACGTATAAAATTAACCGGAAAGGACATGAAATGGTCATAAAAGGAAATTTATCAGAGAACACGAATGAACATTAATATCCGTTTAAATTTTTTCTCTACAACAACACATGGTCTGTTGGAAGCGATCAAGGTATCAATATAACTGATATCAATGTACTCGTGTATATAGGAAACATGTGACACCTGATCCATCTAAAGAACAGAAAACAATTCAAGCGTAATTAAAGGGGAAAAAGTGGTAAATTGCCCGAATAAATTTTATACAAATTTGTCGATATTCTAACGTCACGTGGCGTTTTTGTGAAAAAAACTATATTTTCCTTTTATCGAAACTAAAAGAATTTTCTTCCAAATTACATACAGAAAAGTTTAACAACAACAACCTGTTCATTGTCAGACGCACTGACTGTTTGACTGACTGACAAGTTACTACGTCAGCATTATTTTTATACACACACACACATATCATTATATGATTACAACCCTAAAAATTAAAGTCATTTCGTACTCACCCATTCTTCCTCCTTAAATTGTTCACGATTAAATGTGAATCGCTAAACGTTTTGTCATAACCTGAAAATAAAAGAGGAAAAGAGAAATGGAAAATAATATTAATTGCTTTTATTACCATCATTATGGAAAATATAACTAAATACGAAATACGAATGACTCTAATAAAGTAAATGGGAACTTACAGACGAACAAAAATTACGTCTTAGAGAAAATATGACAAAATAAGGAGGTACAAAAATTTGCTCCTTAAAGAGCAATAGCAACAAAAATCGGAATAGCTGAGTGTTCAATTGGCTAAGAAAATTACGCTCTTCATTAGGGAGCGTTAAATTTTCTATAGAAAATTCCACTCTTCATTAAGGAGCATTAAATTTTCTATAGAAAATTACGCTCTTCATTAAAGAGCATTAAATTTTCTATAGAAAATTACGCTCTTCATTAGGGAGCGTTAAATTTTCTATAGAAAATTCCACTCTTCATTAAGGAGCACTAAATTTTCTATAGAAAATTACACTCTTCATTAAAGAGCATTAAATTTTCTATAGAAAATTACGCTCTTCATTAAAGAGCATTAAATTTTCTATAGAAAATTACGCTCTTCATTAAAGAGCATTAAATTTTCTATAGAAAATTACGCTCTTCATTAAAGAGCATTAAATTTTCTATAGAAAATTACGCTCTTCATTAAAGAGCGTTAAATTTTCTATAGAAAAGTCCACTCTTCATTAAGGAGCACTAAATTTTCTATAGAAAATTACGCTCTTCATTAAAGAGCATTAAATTTTCTATAGAAAATTACGCTCTTCATTAAAGAGCATTAAATTTTCTATAGAAAATTACGCTCTTCATTAAAGAGCATTAAATTTTCTATAGAAAATTACGCTCTTCATTAAAGAGCATTAAATTTTCTATAGAAAATTACGCTCTTCATTAAAGAGCATTAAATTTTCTATAGAAAATTACGCTCTTCATTAGGGAGCGTTAAATTTTCTATAGAAAATTCCACTCTTCATTAAGGAGCACTAAATTTTCTATAGAAAATTACACTCTTCATTAAAGAGCATTAAATTTTCTATAGAAAATTACGCTCTTCATTAAAGAGCATTAAATTTTCTATAGAAAATTACGCTCTTCATTAAAGAGCATTAAATTTTCTATAGAAAATTACGCTCTTCATTAAAGAGCATTAAATTTTCTATAGAAAATTACGCTCTTCATTAAAGAGCATTAAATTTTCTATAGAAAATTACGCTCTTCATTAAAGAGCATTAAATTTTCTATAGAAAATTACGCTCTTCATTAAAGAGCATTAAATTTTCTATAGAAAATTACGCTTTTCATTAAAGAGCATTAAATTTTCTATAGAAAATTAAGCTCTTCATTAAAGAGCATTAAATTTTCTATAGAAAATTACGCTCTTCATTAAAGAGCATTAAATTTTCTATAGAAAATTACGCTCTTCATTAAAGAGCGTTAAATTTTCTATAGAAAAGTCCACTCTTTATTGAAGAGCGTTAAAATTTTAAATTACGCTCTTCATTAAAGAGCGTTGAATTTTCTATAGAAAAATTGCACTCTTTATTAAAGAGCGTTAAATTTTCTATAGAAAATTTCACTCTTCATTAAAGACAGAAAAATGTTCCAATTAAATTTAAAACGATTATTAAAGATTTATTGACATTTTCAAGGTTCCCATACATTATATTTTATGCAAAAACAGAAAAAAACATTTCTCCCACCATTAATTCTTTTTAAAGAAATTAACTTAAAGAGAGAATAAAAAAGTAAAAAAAAAATATTTCAAAAGTAAAAACCACTTAAAGTGGAATGTTTTAATAAAGATTGCGTGTATAAATTATATTTGAATAAATTTACTTACATTTACAATTATCTGTCATACCCTAAGCGAATCACCCTGAATCACCTTTACCACCCACATGCTATTTCACCTGCTTTCGATAGAGGACTAAATCAAAATTCCACCCCCGTTAAAAAGTTAAATAAAAAATGCATAAATAGACATTTTATGAACTTTATTACTACTTTTTTCCCAAAACGAAACGACCCAGCCAATCAACCGAATACAAGAATAAATTTAATTTTTGTGAGGCCTAAAAACAAACAAGAATTTTTATTTGTAAATCGGTTAGAGAATATTTTACTCCCTCTCTTATTTTATTTTGATAAAATGTAAAGAAGAATTTTTAATTTCAATAATTAACAGTGAATTATTTGATGGATTCAGAAGCTTTAGAGTCAACTGGGGTTTCTGTGAAATTGCACTCTTAAATAAAGGGCGAAGAATTTTCTATAGAAAATTGCACTCTTGTATAAAGAGCGAACAATTTTCTATAGAAAATTGCACTCTTGTATAAAGAGCGAACAATTTTCTATAGAAAATTGCACTCTTGTATAAAGAGCGAACAATTTTCTATAGAAAATTGCACTCTTGTATAAAGAGCGAACAATTTTCTATAGAAAATTGCACTCTTGTATAAAGAGCGAACAATTTTCTATAGAAAATTGCACTCTTGTATAAAAAGCGAACAATTTTCTATAGAAAATTGCACTCTTGTATAAAGAGCGAACAATTTTCTATAGAAAATTGCACTCTTGTATAAAGAGCGAACAATTTTCTATAGAAAATTGCACTCTTGTATAAAGAGCGAACAATTTTCTATAGAAAATTGCACTCTTGTATAAAGAGCGAACAATTTTCTATAGAAAATTGCACTCTTGTATAAAGAGCGAACAATTTTCTATAGAAAATTGCACTCTTGTATAAAGAGCGAACAATTTTCTATAGAAAATTGCACTCTTGTATAAAGAGCGAACAATTTTCTATAGAAAATTGCACTCTTGTATAAAGAGCGAACAATTTTCTATAGAAAATTGCACTCTTGTATAAAGAGCGAACAATTTTCTATAGAAAATTGCACTCTTGTATAAAGAGCGAACAATTTTCTATAGAAAATTGCACTCTTGTATAAAGAGCGAACAATTTTCTATAGAAAATTGCACTCTTGTATAAAGAGCGAAGAATTTTCTATAGAAAATTGCACTCTTGTATAAAGAGCGAACAATTTTCTATAGAAAATTGCACTCTTGTATAAAGAGCGAACAATTTTCTATAGAAAATTGCACTCTTGTATAAAGAGCGAAGAATTTTCTATAGAAAATTGCACTCTTGTATAAAGAGCGAAGAATTTTCTATAGAAAATTGCACTCTTGTATAAAGAGCGAAGAATTTTCTATAGAAAATTGCACTCTTGTATAAAGAGCGAAGAATTTTCTATAGAAAATTGCACTCTTGTATAAAGAGCGAACAATTTTCTATAGAAAATTGCACACTTATATAAAGAGCGAAGAATTTTCTATAGAAAATTGCACTCTTGTATAAAGAGCGAACAATTTTCTATAGAAAATTGCACACTTATATAAAGAGCGAAGAATTTTCTATAGAAAATTGCACTCTTGTATAAAGAGCGAACAATTTTCTATAGAAAATTGCACTCTTGTATAAAGAGCGAACAATTTTCTATAGAAAATTGCACTCTTGTATAAAGAGCGAAGAATTTTCTATAGAAAATTGCACTCTTGTATAAAGAGCGAAGAATTTTCTATAGAAAATTGCACTCTTGTATAAAGAGCGAACAATTTTCTATAGAAAATTGCACTCTTGTATAAAGAGCGAAGAATTTTCTATAGAAAATTGCACTCTTGTATAAAGAGCGAAGAATTTTCTATAGAAAATTGCACTCTTGTATAAAGAGCGAAGAATTTTCTATAGAAAATTGCACTCTTGTATAAAGAGCGAAGAATTTTCTATAGAAAATTGCACTCTTGTATAAAGAGCGAAGAATTTTCTATAGAAAATTGCACTCTTGTATAAAGAGCGAAGAATTTTCTATAGAAAATTGCACTCTTGTATAAAGAGCGAAGAATTTTCTATAGAAAATTGCACTCTTGTATAAAGAGCGAAGAATTTTCTATAGAAAATTGCACTCTTGTATAAAGAGCGAAGAATTTTCTATAGAAAATTGCACTCTTGTATAAAGAGCGAAGAATTTTCTATAGAAAATTGCACTCTTGTATAAAGAGCGAAGAATTTTCTATAGAAAATTGCACTCTTGTATAAAGAGCGAAGAATTTTCTATAGAAAATTGCACTCTTGTATAAAGAGCGAACAATTTTCTATAGAAAATTGCACTCTTGTATAAAGAGCGAACAATTTTCTATAGAAAATTGCACTCTTGTATAAAGAGCGAAGAATTTTCTATAGAAAATTGCACTCTTGTATAAAGAGCGAACAATTTTCTATAGAAAATTGCACTCTTGTATAAAGAGCGAACAATTTTCTATAGAAAATTGCACTCTTGTATAAAGAGCGAACAATTTTCTATAGAAAATTGCACTCTTGTATAAAGAGCGAACAATTTTCTATAGAAAATTGCACTCTTGTATAAAGAGCGAACAATTTTCTATAGAAAATTGCACTCTTGTATAAAGAGCGAACAATTTTCTATAGAAAATTGCACTCTTGTATAAAGAGCGAACAATTTTCTATAGAAAATTGCACTCTTGTATAAAGAGCGAACAATTTTCTATAGAAAATTGCACTCTTGTATAAAGAGCGAACAATTTTCTATAGAAAATTGCACTCTTGTATAAAGAGCGAACAATTTTCTATAGAAAATTGCACTCTTGTATAAAGAGCGAACAATTTTCTATAGAAAATTGCACTCTTGTATAAAGAGCGAACAATTTTCTATAGAAAATTGCACACTTATATAAAGAGCGAAGAATTTTCTATAGAAAATTGCACACTTATATAAAGAGCGAAGAATTTTCTATAGAAAATTGCACTCTTGTATAAAGAGCGAACAATTTTCTATAGAAAATTGCACACTTATATAAAGAGCGAAGAATTTTCTATAGAAAATTGCACTTTTAAATAAAAAGCAAATAATTTTCTATAGAAAATTGCACTTTTAAATAAAAAGCAAATAATTTTCTATAGAAAATTGCACTCTTAAAAAAGAAATCTTTATTAAAGCGCAAACATCCTTTTTTAAAGAAAATTACAATCTTAATTAAAAGTGTTTTTTTAAATATTTATATGATTTAAATAAATTAATTTTATAAAAAAACTAGAACGTTTGCGTTCATAAAAAATCATAAACATTTTTAAATATCAAAAAATAAAAATATAAAAAAATGAAAAAACGCTAAAATAAAATCAATAATTTTTCCATATAATTCTCTGTCAAAAATTGACAATAAAATACAGCAATAACAACAACAAAAACTATCCAATCAAATTGACAACAAATAAATGTTTCCTTCCATTTCCTGCTTTTGAATGCGCCAAATTATTTATTGGGGGGGGGGGGGGAGAGGGTGTATATTTTGAAAACAGGATTTTAATACAAATTCAGACAAATATTTTTGAATTAAATACAGAAAAGAAACCGAAAACACCTGTAAAATTCTAATTTATATTGTATTTTATATTGAAGGAAAAAATGAAGTGAATAATAAAATATGAATTTATGAAAAATATTTTTCTAATAGACAAAATGATAATTTGTCCATAAAAAACAAAATTATAGTTCTTAAATATAGGAGCCACAAGGAATCGTGTACAATTAGGGCGAGTCTTTGTCATAATAAATAAATTTAATAAAAAATGTAATTTTCTATAGAAAATTTAACCCTCTTTAATAAGGAGTTGAATTTTCTATAGAAAATTAAACGCTCTTTAATAAAGAGTGTAATTTTCTATAGAAAATTTAATGCTCTTTAATAAAGAGTGTAATTTTCTATAGAAAATTTAATGCTCTTTAATAAAGAGTGTAATTTTCTATAGAAAATTTAATGCTCTTTAATAAAGAGTGTATTTTTCTATAGAAAATTTAATGCTCTTTAATAAAGGGTGTAATTTTCTATAGAAAATTTAATGCTCTTTAATAAAGGGTATAATTTTCTATAGAAAATTTAATGCTCTTTAATAAAGAGTGTAATTTGCTATAGAAAGAGTTTTATAAAAATTTAACTTTTTTTCCAAATCCTTAACTAATATTACTTTCCTGAATGTAGGGTATCTCCAATTTAATAGCCGTTATAAATTACATTTTGGTTAGTTTGTAGTGTTTTGCAATTTCCATTTGCAACTGCTGTAAGTGCCAGTCAGTCAGACTAAATGTCTGATTGGTTTACAACCATCTAAATGGGTCTGTTTAGGTTCCAGTCTTCTTCTCCTCATTATTCAGCCCATTTTGAGTTCAATATGATTCTGTTATTGCAAACTATTCAGTCATTTTTTTTTCTTCATTCAACCAATCAACCAGCCAACCAACTGACGATTTTGGTTTCTTTTTTTTTATTTTCCTTTATCCATATCGTACCATTCGGTATCATGGTACCACCAACAGTCAGTTAGTCCATTATTACAGAGAAATATAAAAATGAAAAAAAGAAATATTGTAGATGGAACCATCATGCAGGCGTAGGAATGTTATAATTTATATATTTTTAGTGTTAGTTGTTGTTGCTGTTGTTGTTGCTGTTGCAAATGTTAACATTTGATACTTGTGATTTCGAAATAGTCGTTTCATAGTTTATATTCTTTTCTCTCACTCTCTTTATCCTCTCTTATGGTTTGTACATAAATTCTACAATAAAGAGTTCATAAATTATAAAATTTATTTTTTGGTGAAATAAAAAAATCTCAATCGGTCTTCATAATTTTTGCTTAGAACTAAATATATGAATTAACCCTTAAACTGGTCATTTAGGGGACTTAAATGAGACCGTTGTTGATAACAACTCATTGAAAGGATTTCGGGAATTTCCTGTTTAATTATTATTATTTTTTTTTGGTCCTTCATCTTGGATCCCATAAAAATCTTAGTGAGATCTTCATATAGCTTTCCATGGGTTAATTGTTGTGTTTGGTGGAAAAGTTTCATAAGAGTTAACTTGGTTTTTTAGCTGAATAGCCTCCGTGTTTTGCTGACTAAAAGTTGTAATTGTTTTCAACTTTTTTCATTCCTTTTTTTTGGAAACGAAACTTTTTTTCCAATGTTTGCCTGCTGAGGCCAATTATGAAGTGAATGAATAAAAAAACTGTTGTTAATGGGATTTATTTCTTTTTTCTCTGATTTTAAGAAATTGTTAAAAAAACGACCTTCATGACAAGGAAAAATAGCCATAATTGTTTGGCATGCAATTAGAAAATTTATTTTAATTTTCAAAATTCAGTTTATACTTTAAATGATTTATTGAAGAAATAAATCAAATTGTTTTATTTCGAAGTTTACAAGAATATTCAAGATAAGCAAAATTTTGTAGAGCCCAATTAGGGAATACAACGCTCTTTAATAAAGAGCCAAATTTTCTATAGAAAATTTTAATAAAGAGCCAAATTTTCTATAGAAAAGAGCCAAATTTTCTATAGAAAATTCCAATAAAGAGCCAAATTTTCTATAGAAAAGAGGCAAATTTTCTATAGAAAAGAGGCAAATTTTCTATAGATTCAATTTTCTATATAAAATTTAACGCTCTTTTATAAAGAGTTCAATTTTCTATAGAAAATTTAACGCTCTTTAATGAAGAGTTTAATTTTCTATAGAAAATTTAACGCTCTTTAATGAAGAGTTTAATTTTCTATAGAAAATTTAACGCTCTTTAATAAAGAGTTTAATTTTCTATAGAAAATTTAACGCTCTTTATAAGGAGTTCAATTTTCTATAGAAAATTTAACGCTCTTTAATAAAGAGTTCAATTTTCTATAGAAAATTTAACGTTCTTTAATAAAGAGTTCAATTTTCTATAGAAAATTTAACGCTCTTTAATAAAGAGTTCAATTTTCTATAGAAAATTTAACGCTCTTTAATAAAGAGTTCAATTTTCTATAGAAAATTTAACGTTCTTTAATAAAGAGTTCAATTTTCTATAGAAAATTTAACGCTCTTTAATAAAAAGTTCAATTTTCTATAGAAAATTTAACGCACTTTAATAAAGAGTGCAATTTTCAATAGAAAATTTAACGCTCTTTATAAAGAGTGCAATTTTCTATAGAAAATTTAACGCTCTTTAATAAAAAGTTCAATTTTCTATAGAAAATTTAACGCACTTTAATAAAGAGTGAAATTTTCAATAGAAAATTTAACGCTCTTTATAAAGAGTGCAATTTTCTATAGAAAATTTAACGCTCTTTAATAAAAAGTTAAATTTTCTATAGAAAATTTAACACACTTTAATAAAATATGCAATTTTCAGTAGAAAATTTTACGTGTTTTTTATAGAAAATTATTATTCTTTACTAAAAAAAATATTCATTGATTTTCTCTATAAAACTTAAATGCTCTTTAAACTCTGTAATAAGGAGCATAATTTTATAAAGAAATATAACGACTTTTAATAAAGAACCCTTCAGTAAAATTAACATTTTCTAAAGAAAATTAATCAAAATTATCTCTTCGCGCTGTAGATGATTGCATTTATATTGTTTTGTGGAGCCATTTTTAAAAGGCAGAACTTGGTAGTGATAAAACTTTGTTTATGGCACAATCATATAATTTTAATTCATTTCAATATTATCACAATAATTATCTGTTCATAGTTTTGAAATTTTTTTGATAAAGAGCGTTACATTTTCTATTGAAATTTACACTCATTATTATAGAGCGTAAAAATTAAAAATTATTTATTTAAGATCGTTAAAATTTCTATAGAAATGTGTGTTCTTTATTAAAGAGCGCTTTAGAAACGTTTGCTTATTATTCATTAGAAAATATTATTCTTTAGAAAATTGTATTCTTTATTAAAGAACTTTAAATTTTCGATGGCAAATTGTGCTCTTTATTGAGGAGCATTAAATTATCTACAGAAAATTTTGCTCTTTACTAAAGAGCGTTAAATTTTTAAATAATTTTTTTATTAATTTTCTTTTTATGGTCAAATTTTTGTCATAAACTTTTGACGCGAAATGTTAAAAGTTTTATTTGCGTGAATTTAATTATTTCAGAAACTGTCATACGTATAAATGCGAATGTGATTGTGATTTTGGAATCCTTTATAATATAATAAATTTGTAACTGTTTTAAAAGAGAATGAGGATGAGAATCTCTCTTTAATGGATATATAGTTATATGCAGGCAAAGGAGGATAAATGAAAGTATCAGTTAGAGAGCTTTATTTTGTATGGAAAATTGAAGACCCCATATTTAAAGACTTTAAGCTTCTGAATTTCTTACTTTGACCAATATCAGGTCAAATATATATATATATATATATATATATATATATATATATATATATATATATATATATATATATATATTATTTCCTAATTAAATTCCTCTAAATAATCATCCTTTAAAAATGTCTGTTATTGCAACAAAAATGAGGTCTCATTCCCAAAATGTATCTCATCCTCTTTGAGCAGAAATGATTTTGCTTTTGTCATGGTCTTTCAAGTTCCCGTTTTCCTAAAACTGATTTCTTTTTTCGGTAAATGGTCGCGTGCTACTTCATTTTTATTGCCAAAAACAAAAAATGTAAAATGAAAAGAATCAAAATGAAATGAGAAAATCATTTTCATGTAAAGTGAAAAAGGGGAGGGAAACGGTCTTAATTCATTTTTATATAGAAAAAAAGGTGATTTACAAACCAATGACACACTGACTGGCCCCCAAGCCCTTCACCATTTTTTTCCCCTAAGGCGTTGATAGAATGGTGGTGGTTGGGTAAAACCACCCCCCCCTCGTCATGGCATTTCTGTTTTGGATCAAAAATAAAAGTTTTGCGTGTTTTCTTTTATGGGAAATATGAAAGAAATATGAGGGTTGTTTGAAGATTCTTTTGTAAAAGTATATAAAGATTTTTGTATATATAAGTATATGTATGTATGTGTATATATATTTAGTGTACAGTAATTTCCATTTATTGTGTTGTTTTTGTTATTGAAGGAGAGCGTGCGCATTACACGTGATGTCCTTTCCGTTTTAGTTTAGAATTTATTTTTTTTTTGTATGTAAAAATGAGTTTATTTAAATTGTGTTTGTATTTTGTGAAAGCTTGGGAAATTGGGTGGAAATATACAACCTGTCGTGTGGCAAAACTCTACAAAAACAATAAAAAAGAAAAGTTTTTTTTCTCTTTTAGTTGAAATTTATGTGAAACGTGCAGCAGTATATAAAATTGTATGGAAAAAGTTTTAATTGCTACTGGTCAAAAAGTTTTAATGGGCTTTAGGTTTTACATGTAAATGTATGTATACAAAGGATATACAAGGATATGCACACATACACATACACACACATTCGGATATGGTAGTTTTGTATAAATTATAGTTTTAGTTAAGAATTTGTTTTATATTTGTTTTTATGTATGAACGTATAACTAAATACAATAATGGCCAATGGAAAATAAGGATAATTATAAAACTTTTTTTTTTGCATTTAGGTTGATTTAAATAAATGAATGTTTGATTTTAATTACAATACATTTGGCTATTTATTGTCAATAAAGAGTTGGAGTGTATACAACGTATAATGATGGTCCTTCTTACCGGATGTTATTCGATAAAACTACAATCATGTCAATTAAGTTATAGTTTAAATCGGAATACTGCTCCTGTCTCCTAAATTACTGAACTAGAAATTAACTGAAATTAAACTGATCTAAAACTAAACTTGAATAGAAGTAGAACTGAACCAGAACATAACTACAACTGAATTAGAACTGAACCAGAACTAGAACTGAACCAGAACTAAAACTGAACCAGAACTAGAACTGAACTAGAACTAAACTAGAACTAGAACTAAACTAGAACTGAACTAGAACTGAACTAGAACTAAACTAGAACTGAACTGAAACTGAACCAGAACTGAACTAGAACTGAACTAGAACTGAACCAGAACTGAACTAGAACTGAACTAGAACTGAACTAGAACTGAACTAGAACTGAACTAGAACTGAACTAGAACTGAACTAGAACTGAACTAGAACTGAACTAGAACTGAACTAGAACTGAACTGAAACTGAACCAGAACTGAACTAGAACTGAACTAGAACTGAACCACAACTGAACCAGAACTGAACTAGAACTGAAGCAGAACTGAATTAGAATTTTAACTTTTCCCTGAACTAGAACTGAACTAGAACTGAACCAGAACTGAACTAGAACTGAACCAGTATTGAACTAAAACTGAACTAGAACTGAACTAGAACTGAACCAGAATCGAACTAGAACTGAACTAGAACTGAACTAGAACTGAATTAGAACCTGAATTAGAATTTGAACTTTTCCCTGAACTAGAACTGAACCAGTATTGAACTAAAACTGAACTAGAACTGAACTAGAACTGAACCAGAATCGAACTAGAACTGAACTAGAACTGAACTAGAACTGAATTAGAACCTGAATTAGAATTTGAACTTTTCCCTGAACTAGAACTGAACCATTAATCTCTCTTTAAGCATATTTTTGTAAATGCGATGTTCATGACTCTGTCTATATAAGAAGTCCCATAATTACTCCTTTGGGTTGATGTTAAGTGATTAAAGAATAGTTGAAAAAGTATAAGTGATGTCATATAACATCGATAATAAGAATGTCCGCCGTGTGCTTAGCAGTGAGTCCGATTTTCTCTTGCAGCAAGAGAAAATAGGGCTCATTGCCCAGTGTTTGAACACATTTATTCTAGTTATCTTTAAGGATATTCAAATAAATATTTCCATCCATTAATTACTTCATCAATAAATACTTGTTCCACAACTCCAGCCGCTGACATATAACCCCCATATTTAATAGTCGACTGAATGAATTTTTCCTATAAAACCTCCCCCTGTTGCATCTATATTAAGTCACGTCAGGCCAAATTTTATTGAGTTCTATCAATTATTGTGGATGTGATTTGATACAAGAATATAATGGGGTCTGAGACGATTCCTTCTTAACGTTATTAGATGCCCTCTTCACCACTTGTGATGGTGAAGGTTTTAAAATCCGTTTATAGAAATATGCCTCAGTGTATATTCTTTTGAAAGCCGTTGAACTTAATAATTTAAACTCAAATTAAAATATTTAAATTTTAGCCTTTTTTCCCATTAATCTAACAAACTCTTTTAAATATCCTTTCATTCCAGCGATCGTTTTCCGTATTACAAATCAAATGATGATCGTTGGAAGAATTCCGTTCGACATAATCTTTCCATTAATCCCCATTTTCGTAAAGGACATAAAGCGCCACAAGGTGCTGGTCATCTCTGGACAATATCTAGTGGAGATTCAGCGGAAAATGTTTTAGCTTGGGAACATGTAAGTTCAAAGACATAAACCCAATAGAAACCCATTAAATAACAGTCCTAATTTGTTTTACTTCCATAGAAAAAACAACGTTTAGATTTATTCTTTAAAATGGAATCGATGAATCGTGAACGTTTGCAACAACATCAACAAAAACAACAACAAGAACGTTTATTACAAAATGGTGGTGGTGGTGGTAGTGGTGGTGGGGGACAACAAAAACAACATATTGGTTGTCAACAGGAACAATGTTTATATGATGAAGCTGCTGTGGCAGCAGCTGCCATACAACAAGAAATGTTGCAACCTGCACAAAATAATAATGATGGTTCCATACAAAACCAAAATTCGATAACGGGAATGGAATCTACATCTAATTCAAATGTTCTACATGAATTACCCTTTAATGATTTGTTAACAGATGAGGAATTACGTAAAACCGCAGGACAAATTTTAAATGGTATTCATCGGGAGGTGGAAGTTCAATCAGTGAATCAAACCATAATTGGTACCTATCAAGATGTTCTACTGGATAATGGTAAGTACTTTTTAAATAATAATCTGAATTATCTGAATCTAAATTATAATATATTCCCTTTGTTCTAGACTACCTCAATCCCATTCACAAAGATGTGGTGGTAAATGAAAGCGGTTTAAGACATAACTCCACTTCAAACATATCGTCACACTGTCATAGTAATCATTCGTCAACGGGTCCTTATTATGTTACCGAAATTGATCCCATGGAATTGGGTATACAAATATCAAATCATCATCAAAATCATACTCATCATCAGCATATTCACCATAGTTCGGATCCTACTTCTACGGTTTCAGAAGACTCTGATGTTGTTTTATTTAATGATGAATTTAATCTAAATTATTTCACTTATAATCCTGCCAATGATATTGTTGCCTGACCCGGTAATATGAATAATATTAAGGAACAAACTGCGTCTCTTATCATAATGGTTCCACCTAGTTCATAAAATTAAAATTCCTAGTCATTTATCTCTATATCTCTGTGTAATCGTAGGAAATTAAGTTTAAGTTTTCAATGCTGTAAGTTAAAATGCTTAATTATTGATCTCTCGATTCTCCGATATCTGGAGAGATTTTTTTTTTTTTTTTTTTTTTTTGTAAAAATTCTAGTCTTTTTGTAATTTAAAATTTCACTACAAAGAGTAAATTCACGATCACCAAAGATTATTTTTAAGTTAATTTAAGTACGATTTTGTAAGTTTAGTTAATGGCACGAAAAAAAAAATATAATTAATAATTGATTAATTGAAAAATTAATTATAATAATTAAAATAAAGAAATTGAAAAATTAAAATTAACATGATCGAATTGAAACAAATAATTTAATGTAATTAATAAACAAAGACCTGTTTCAGTGATCACTGATTAGGATTAAAAAAGAACTACAGGAGAATGGGACGTTATGGTTCATCTGAATTATTTGGTTAAAGTTCTTTGGAAAATATCGTAAATCGTAAATCGCTGAACACTTCAACGATTTTTCACTTCTAATTTTTCATAAAAATTAATTAAAAAAGCTAATATTGTCTATTGTCTAGGAAATTGTTGTAATCAGTGATTACTTTTCTAATTTCCTTTCTTTAAGTGAATTTATTAAAAAATAAACTGAAATTTGCAGTGGTTTTTAAACAAATCGGGAGAGAATGGTGAACGGATAGGACCAGTGGGAAGGGTACCGCCATACAAAGCAAATATTGGTAATCGTACCCCCATACAAATTACTTATCATCTGTTTAAATAGATTTTTAAGATAAACGAAGTTTGCCGGTTCTTCTATTAACTTATAAGAACAATTTCTTTTATCTGCAACAATGTTTAGTCAACATTACAATTTTATAATTTTTGAATTTTATTAATTTTCAATAAAAATAATAAATTATTTAATTATTGAATAAATAAATTTATTGTAATAAAACAAATGTTTTATAAAAAAAATAATCTTCAACTTAGATTTGCAATTAATTTACTTTAATTATTGAAATAACAACATTTCAAACTAATAAAATACATTTTATTATAAAGTTTTTGCTGTTACTCATATTGCAACAATGTTGTCGCAACTTTACTGAGTTTAAAATGTTTACAAAACAATGTTTATAAATTTTTTTACTTACATTTTGCAATTCTCTCTAAAAACAAAAATAACAAGAGACACTTTCTCATAAACACATTCCCGTATTTAAAACAATAACAAAAACAATTACAAATGTAAACAATGACCATCAAAATGCAACAAGTAAACGAAGAAACACACAAACAAATGTAAAATAATAGAAATTCATAAATGTCCACCATTTCAATTGATTTAATTTGCAAAAAATGATAAAAAATCATATTGAAAAATAGAAAAATTAATATTATTGATAAAGACGATAATAATTGAACTTATTTTTATTTAAAATATTTTAAAAATAATAATTTAAGAACACAAAAACTATGACTTTTGGCCAAGTGACTGGCCGACAGTCCTTTTTTTGGAAAAAGTTTTTATTTGATTTAATTTCTATAGATTTCACTAAAAAATAACACTTTTTTAAGGACTTTACACTTTTTTAATTATTAACACATTTTTATTGATTAAAATAAAATAACCGAACGACAAATTATCCCGACTTTATTAATAAAAAGCGGAGTCCAAAACTAAAGAGAAATGAAAAGAGATGCCAAAGTTTACGATAAAGAGAAAACTTAAAGATAGAATTTGGTTGCCAACAAAGTATCACAGCAAAACGAATATTTATGAAATCGTATGCGGAATCACAGATAAGCGTTATTTTTTCAGTTGAAGCGTTATTTAAGAAACTAAAGCTATTTTCTGCTATTTTTAAATTTAATAATGAAAATCGGATTTTGTCAGTTTTTTTCTCAGTTGGATATTTATTAAAAAACGTCAGCCAATTTCAGTTTTTTTCATAATTAATATTAAAATAATGTCTTCAATTTTAAAAGTCGTCACAGAATATTGTTTTTCTCATTTGTACTCTTATTTAATAAAAAATTCAGCTTTTTCATGAAAATATTTTTTATTAAATTTTATAAGTGATCACAAATTATTGTTATTTTCTTAACAGTTTTAATAATTTTATATTAAAAATGACTTCTGATGAAATTAAATGATCAGAGATGATCGTTTTTATACCCTCCACCACCGCAAGTGGTGAAGATGTTATATTAATTTTGTCATTCTTTTAAGACCCCAATCTAAGTATAGCTTTGTCCATCTGTCTGTTGTTGGCACTCTCACATCTACTGGAATTTAGCCTGAGTATTTTTCATTGTCCTGAGAAGTTTTCTATATAAAACCCAATAAAATCGGTTAGTATACTAAAGATATACACCGATATTAGAGGCAACCTCCAAAGCCTTAAGAGAATATCAATCGGGGAATTTTCAATTATAAAGATTAAGCTGTATGTACCTCATTACTACTCCCAAAGTAATTAAAATCGATTCAGTAAAAAGCAAGTTATATAAGTAATTTTATGGCACATTAAGGTTTCGTTGTTTTATTTGAAATAAAAATTTCATGTATTGTATGTGTTTGTGAGTGTACGTAAACTGTATCTACGAAACATAACGTATTTACTTCACATATATTTGTGGTAAAGCACTTTTCATTTGATTTTCTATAAATTTGCATTAAAAATTATTTTTAATGAAATTTAAAAAAAAGATCACAGATTATAGTTACTTTTCAATTCCACCCTTTAATTTATGACGTAATATTTAATTTGATATTTTTTGCTAATAATATTTTAATTTAATTTATTAAATTCATTAATTTAATATTAATGTTAATAACAAACCACTTTCATTTGGTTTTTGTTTATTAACATTCACTTTGCAACATTATTTTCCCAACATTATAAGAGTTTCAAATGTTTACAGAACAATGTTTACATTCTTATTTACTTACCACTCATGTCATTCATTTTTAACAGCATCTATTTCTCTCTCTCCTAACAAAATACACAATTTCTCATAAACACATTCCCCGTATTCAAAACAATAACAAAAACAATTACAAATGTAAACAATGAACATCAAATGCAACAAGTAAACGAACAAACACACAAACAAATGTAAAATAATAGAAATTCATTAATGGCGACCATTTCAATTGATTTAATTTGCAAAAAATGATGAAATTGAAAACTATTGATGAAAGAAAAACTTAATATTATTGATAAAGACGATAATAATTGAACTTATTTTTATTTAAAATAAAAATAATAATTAAAGAAAAAAACTATGACGTTTGACCAAGTGACCGGCCGGCCGGCAACCTTTTTTCAATTGTTTTTTTTTTAAATAGATTTTATTAAAATAGCACAACACATTTTTAATTAACATTTTATTTTTAAAGAATTAAACACTTTTTTAAAAATTATTAACGCATTTTTTAATGATTGAATTCAAGCAAAATAACGACCGTCAAATTATCGCGATTTAATTAATAAAAAGCGGAAAACAAAAACTAAAGAGAAACGAAATAGAGTTGCCAATGCTTATAAAAAAGAGAAAAAAAAAGGGTAATCGTTGCTAAAGAGGTCAAAAACTGGGCACAGAAATTGAAGTCAAGTTTCCTAAAAAATATTCTTGTTGCATAATCGAACGTATATTCTTGCAGATTCTTAGCAATTTCCTGGTTAAAGATTTAATGTTGCTTGATGCTTAAGGGAATGTTGAAGAAAAATTAAGGACTTAAAAGCAAGTCAAAA